>LR812534.1:70398856-70512541 GCA_903798195.1 Danio kyathit
TTGATCCATGAACATATTGGAAAGCACTTAAAGGTGAGCGACAGATGCAGACCCCAACACTGCTGTCTTACACTCTACGGAAGCCCGGCAGGGACACACAAACTCTTGCTTTGAAATGAGTTTGTCAGTGTGCACATTTTGACCATGTCAGCAAGTCAAATGCTTTGTATTTGATTATTATTGCCGTCGTCACAGAATATCACTTTCATGAGCACCAACCTTAGTGTTATTATTAGTATTATTTATGAATGCTAAGCACTACCTTCATACTACAGGGTAGATGCAGGAATCCTAAGGGAAATTCAATACCTTTTTAAAGGGTCACGAAACACCAAAACACATGTGTTGAGCTGTTGACAGTCATATCTGTGTCCCACGCTGCTATAAACACGATTAGGACACATATATTGCACTAACAAGTGAAAATTGGTTGTTTTTGCGTTATTTTGAGCAAATTCGTTCTTCCGGTTTGAAACAGATCATGAGATACTTAGGAGTAAATCCAGAGTGGAGAGTGCCAGTCTGTCTTTTCCAGAACATTGTGACGTATCTGAGTGTGCTGCATTAATTCATGAGAAAGACGTGCTTCAAACCAATCAGCCTGCTCTATTGTGCATGACGTGAAACTTCATTAATATGCATGATAGCTCCGGAGACTGTTTACACTGTTCAGACGGCAGAGAGACGCCACGTTGTGTTGCCAAAACAAGTGAAAGAACAAGAATTTGGAGACACGAGTCGTCGGTGTTGCGTTTATTAGTGCGGTGCTTGCAACGAAGGTTTTGTTTTCATTTTCCCTCTATGAGAGAGCTGCTGGACTCACGTGTGGATTACAGCGCACGCGAGACGCGACAGAAATGCGTTTGTAAGGAACATTTTTACCCGAGAGCTTTTCGCATCTGGAAATGGTGAAATCCGGATTTGCCGCTCGTCTCCTTTTAATAAAAAGACTCAGCTCCAGTTTGATTGTCTGTCTACAGATTTGGTAAGTGTTTGCAGTGCAGTGCCCTTTGTTGTAACCCAGATTGCAAAGTTAGTTCGTGGTCAGCAGAGCTCAGTTTTTAAAGACATACCATAGTCAAAATGATTTAGTTACTCAGTTTACAGTATGTTAATATCACTGCAATCTTACAGTACAATATTATAGACTGAAAGATCCGCTGTAAATGCTGCTCTCCGAGTGTAAACATGTGAACACAAACTATTCCCATCGTGCAGGATTTTCACTGCATTTTGTGACAGGATAGTCTATACACACACGGCTTTCTGACGCTACCTACCGAGTACATAAGTTACAGAGAAATGCGGAGGATTTTTTTCTCTCATTCGCCATGCGGTATCAAATCAGCCTCTCTGTGTTTGTTTTGCCTGTGAAACTTAGCGCGTGCCCAAATGGAAACTCCCTTCTATGCAAATCCTACCCTCTTTCCCTCCCCCGACACTCCCACACTCCCAGAGCTGGACACGCCCAACTTTCCTGACTTTTTTCAAAACAGAGGTGTGAAAACACCCTGCTGAGACAGGTCTTTTTAAAGGTCTTTTTAAAGACCTTCTTAGAATATTTTAAGACCTTGTCGCCACTTTAAGTTCTAATCAGTATTAAACCTTTATGTTTGTTTGCTTTATTTATAGAGCACATTTAAATACAACAGATGTTGACCAAAGTGCTTTACAAAAAGACCAGCATACAAATCTATAAATTTATATGAACAAGTTAAATATATAAAACAGATTAAAATTAATTGATAGCAATCAAAAAGCAAGAGACAAAAGGTGATTTTTTAAATGAGCACCAAGGGAAGAGAATGACCTAATATGTAAAGGCAGAGCATTCCACAGACGAGGGGCTGTGACAGAAAAAGCCCCGTCACCTCTTGATTTTAACCGTGATTTAGGAACAACTAGCTGTAACTGTTGTTCCGACCTGGGGTGCGTTTCCCAAAACCATCGTTAGCCAACTAAGGTCGCAAGTTCCGTTGCTACAAACATAGTTTGTTGATTTGCTGTTTCCCAAATCCATCACTCCAACGAACATTCGCAAACTGCGTCGCAAACTTGAGCACTTGAAACGACACTTCTGGAGCTGTAGTTAAAAGCATAGTTCCTGGCTGTGTTCTATTCCCACTTATCCCCCCTATGCCCTATTCATTTAGAACATTCTAACATTCAAAGTTGGAAATTATTCAAAATAAAAAGCATTAAGGTCATCTCTCTTAGGTGTAATTTGCTTTCAAAGTATTTTTACAGTTTAGTTTAAGCGAACTTCATGTTTACAATTGTGCTCCCTTCGCAGTGCACTTTGAAAACATTGATATCATTTTGAACACAGCCTCATGGCGAAAGAGCTATTATTTAAAAGCGTCTCCAAAGCTTGTGAAAATAAAAAACACAGCATACGCTAATTATTTTATTTTATAGTGGGTTATTTATTAAGTGTCTGTACTGTATATGACATGGGCCTGCTGGTTAGAACTTTCTGCTGTGGTTTGCAGGTAGACTTTTACATTTTTTTTAAAAAATAAACAAGATCCTACTTAATAATAATAATAAAATAATAATAATATCATCATCTTAATATTATTATTAAAGTAAATATATTCATAATAAATCGCCTCATTATTTATTTATTTATATGATTTATATATGATATTAGAATAGTGTTCGCTTTTGTAAGTGATTTTATGTTTTAGAATAGAATATGTAATGTTCAATAATATTAGTAAAGCAATCACAGGCCCTATATGTGCCATTTACATTTATTTCAATGAATATGGAAAATGAGTGCATGTTTTTACCAAAACTAAAATTGGATTTTATTTTAAATGCGTGTTTGTGTAAAACAATATAATTTGCACAAAGAAATGATGGGGCTGTTCTCTAAAGAAGTTGCTCCACCCCTTTTAGAGCATCATTATGGGCGTTTTACGTTATAACTAACATGGTTCAAGCCATGGATCTGCGACAGAGAAACTACGGGTTTTGACTCGTCACTACATTGTTCTTTCCCCAAACGATGCATCGTACTATAATAGTTCAGCCACGAGTTACGTCATTGTTTGGGAAACGCACCCCTGATTGGCCTCAATGAAGTGTGCCAGTGAAGAAGCTCACCGATGTAAGTAGGTGCCAGACCATTCAAACCTTTAAAAACGAAACAATAACTTGTACTGAATCCTAATTGAACTGGGAGCCAGTGAAGGGATGATAAAACTGGTGAGATACTAGAAATTTATTTTTGTCCCAGTTAAAGCCTAGCGGCTGCATTTTGAACCAGTTGCAGGCGTACAATCGAAGCCTGCGAAACTCCTAAATACAAAGAGTTGCAGTAGTCCATAAAAACATTGATGATGTATTCCAACTCCTTGAAAGACAGAAAAGGCTTTAACTTAATAAACAGTTGCTTAATAAACAGGAGCACAACCATGCAACAGAACTCAGATAAGCTCGGAAGAAACAAACCCGGCAGCAAAGAATCTGGCACAGCAGTCATTCATCCGCACTGGCATACAGCATGTGGGCCAAACATGGCCCTGGTTTGGCAGAGGTAGGTGGCACCGTCTTTAGGGCGACACAACACTTGGGCCAGATGTAAAATGTAGTATTTGGCCCCAGATGTTAATAATTGATATGTGGGCCATGTACGTTTGGCCTATCTTGACCCACATTTAAAATACATTTTTATGATTTACAAATAAAGAAAACAAATTCTACCAATCAGGTCGCTTCGAGAAAAAGCACGCCCATTGCAGGCCTAAAGTGCAATGATTCATGGGTCTATCAATTTCATTGCAGTTGTGACACACCAACATATCTGGCCCAGTTTAGACGCAGTTATGGGTTGTTAACTTGGCTGAGACTTGGCCCAGGTATGGTCCATGTTTGGCCCTTGTATGGAAGCCAGACTTGGTCCAATCATATACCGTAATTTACTGCGGCATGTGGGCCAAGCAGAAGCTGATTGTGTGGGCCAGATCTTTATAAACCCATGAAGCATTAAGCTTTATAGCCTTGCTTTTTCTCGAAGCGACCTGATTGGTAGATTTTTTTTTACTCAAAAATAAATGAAATGTATTTTAAAAGTGGGCCAAGATAGGCCAAACTTACGTGGCTACATATACATTTTTTAACCTCTGGGCCAAATACTGCATTTGATATCTGGCCCAAGTCTTGTGTGACACTTTAAAGAAGGTGCCACCTCTGCCAATCCCGGGTCATGTTTGGCCCACATGCTGCATGTCAGTGCCGGACAAATGCCTGCTGTGCCAGCTTTATGCCAAATCTGGGCCAGAATTTTTTGCTACCTGGGTTGTCATGGGGGACAGTTCATGAAAAGCATCCCAAATGAGCGGCTGGAGAGATATGACTTGCAGTATGAGTGATGACACAACAGCATATAAGAGCCCATGTGTTGTATTTTTGCTCCTTAAGACACCCACGTTGTATTTATCTACATTAAAATGTCAATGTGATGAAAGCGAAAGGGGAAAACATTATGACTAACTCGCAAAGCACTGTCGTGCAAGGTGGCGTTTATTTACAGTGCCAAAAAGTCCACCCACGGTGAAGGTATATACATGTGCTAACAAAGAAAATGCAAAAAAAAGTACCAAAGAAACAACAAACAGGAAAATAAAATCTGCAAAAATCTACCCTAATTATATCTACAAAAAAATAATAATTATAACAATAGGTACATACCTGTCAACATTGGGATGTGAAAATAAGGGATACTCAGCCAGAAAACCCAACAAGATCGACATGTCTAGATGTTGTTGTTGTTGTTATTATTATTATTATTATTATTATTGTTATTATTATTATTAATTAATTCATTTATTTCTTTTCGGCTTAGTCCCTTTATTAATCTGGGGTTGCCACAGCGGAATGAACCGCCATTATTATTATTATCATTATTATTATTATGATGATGTGTATATGTCTGTTCAAACACGCACCCCAAAACCCAGTGTCCACTTGAGCTCAGCATCAAATCATGTACGTACAGAATCCGCTTGGGAAACAGCGTCTTTTATCACTATGGAGCGCATCAGCTGACAGTCATGCATCTTTATATGAACTGACTGTTTTGAGGATTGCATAGGGGCAATGGCGCCTGTAATGAAAAAGGAATTGAATCGCGCCGTTTTTATGTTTATTTTAAAGTGTTTCCATGCCTAAATAAAATGAAAGCACAGAACCGATTCACATTTAAGAGCAAGGGTGGCCCCTGGTGGTTCTGCAGTATGGGTTGCATATAGGGAGGATCGGCTCTTCTCAGAAAGATAAAAAAAATACGGGAAAATCCCTTTACGGGATAACAGCGGGATAGAACTGTAAAATACAGGAGAATCCTGGGAAAAACGGGAGGGTTGACAGGTATGAATAGGTATCCGCAATATAAGAGTTCGCTCGAGGCACCACAGTAGCACTCTTGCATCGACTTGGTAAACAAGTTTTGTTTGGAAGTTGGGCTCTGGCATATATAGCCCAAACTCCTGCCTATTTGTGGGCTATACCATTTACAGGTAAGTATTAACATTAACAAATACACAAACATTAAAAAACTTAGCATTCAATCCACACTTCACATTAAACACATAAAGAAAAATCCTTAATATGTAATTAACAACAAAACATAAACTTTCTTATTATAAATAAACACATAATACACACTTCATAAACACAAAACACCTATTCACATAATGGTTTCGCCAGCTTCCGATCGCAGTGCGCAAGCGCACACAATCCCATGCATTCTTATACCGGCACTTGGGCTGTGTCTCAATATGCGTTCTTCAGCGGTCTTGCGTCCTCGTGTTCTCGTGTAACGTCATCATCAGCTGCCAAAGTTCAGTTCCAGTACTCAAGACCACAAGAACAGAGGACGCGTGAAACTTTCCGGATGCATTCTTGATATCGAGGACAAACCCATGCAGACTTGAGCGGAGGTGGGAAGCGCAGCATTTTAGGAGATTTCTTAAATGAGACGGTGAATACAATCAATAAACTTTATTAAGACCATGAAAATCTTAATAAAGGCATAAACACATTTAGGGTGTTTGTTTACTGAAATTCGTATTAAAATCTGTTTTATTTATATTGTGCAACGTATTTATAATGTTTTTTATGCAGAGTATATATTTTAAAAGGGGAAAAAACAATAAATCGTTGTATGAAGGCTGTAATGTTTAAATAAATATCCATTAAAAACGCGTGAAGGTCATGTGACCATCAGGAAGAACGCAGCATCTCATTTCTCACAGGACGCGTTCTCTGTTCTCGCGGTCTCCCGAGTTTGTTCTTCCGAGGACACCTGGCAAGACCGGTCTCCACAGGAACGCAAGTCCGTTCTCTGCGTTCTTGGAATTGAGAAACAGCCTTGGTTTGACCGATCACGACCGGAAGTCTGACTACGCCCACACAGACAAACACCAAACGAAAAAGATGACACAACAGGTGAAGTGGAGGTGTATGAAATGCCTATGGATGACTATGATTTGCAGAGAGTGGATTTATGGAAATATGTCCATGTGCTATCGAAATCGTGTGTGCACCCGCTCCTCCGATAGCAGCAACGGCAGGGAGGAACAATATGATGAATGAATGAGGTAAGTGGGCCTGTGAGTATGTTAGCGCGTCTGTGTCTGTGTGTGTGTAAGTATGTGTGTGCGTGAGAATGTGTGTGTGTGTAACTGCCAGTGCTGCTTTCCCAGCGGTGACAGTTAATGTGACTTTATCACATCACCTTCCCCCTCTCCCAGCCGTGTACTGACCGGGAACCTGGACAGGTAGTTGGCTACCACATTGAGATACCCGGTCGATGGCGTATTTTAAAGTGGTATGGCTGCAGGGCAAGGTACCATCGGGTGACTCTGGCCTCTCATGGACTGGGTCCAGGTAAGGGCCCGGTGGTCAGTTTCTAGATCAAACTCTTGGCCTAGGAGGTAGTAACGCAAACTGTCCAGAGACCACTTGATTGCAAGACCTTCCTTCTCAATTGCAGATATCTTGTCTCTCTTGCAGTAGCTTGTGGCTGAGGAAAACATAGGTTCCTCGCATTTCCTTGGGCAAGGACAGCTCCTATCCCTGTTGCAGAAGCATTATATGCAATATACAAATATATTGTATTTTGAAACTACATAATGTCACTGCATTGTACAATGTTGTCACATCCCCGGTTCGCTTCCTGCTGCTCCAATCACCATTCTTCCTCACCGTTCACGTTCCCACAGCACCAATCATCACTCCCCATCTCCTGCGGAACCTCTCATCACACCGAGCAACTCTTAAGCCGAAGTCACACTAGAGTTTGAGCTTGCAAATTTCTGTCGTACGGCGCTGCGAAAAGGGGCGGGATTTAAACAAGATGATTAGACATTTAAAAAAGCGAGTGATCGCTCCATGTTTAAAATTTCTGTTCAGAGAGGTCATGTTTTGATCCTGGATTGGTCTCACACAGTCAAGTGATGTGATTTCGCAGGTTAGAGTTCACCAAGCTTGAACTTTGACAACCGCAGCAATCTGCGAAACTCGACGCATGACCCTGCGTTTCCGGTCTGACGCATTCGCGTGCGTATGAATGGAAGTCTATGGGAAGAAAAGCCCAGTGTGATCGCGGCTTTACCTGAGTACTAATTGGACACACCTGCACCCACTATCACCATTCCCCATAAAGCCTCCTCATTTCCAGTCAGTCGGTGACTGGAATCGATGTCAGATGGTTCACCTTACCTTCTCCCTGACTCGCCGGATGTTTCCCCTCTCCAGTGAATGTTTCTCCTGTGGACGTTTCTCCCAAACCTGTGGATGAACAAGCTATCATTAAGGGAAGTGACTTCATGCTATCTGTCTGATTGAAGCTCCTTGTTTACATCGTACACAACATTCCATCTGCTCATCTGCAAAGACTATCACTTACTTGCTTCTGTTTATTAATCCACTGCTTGTTTTAAATAAATTGATGAAAAGAGATAACCTTCCTTGTCCTCATTGTGTGATCGTGACACAATGTGGCTTTTTTTTGTTTACAAACATTCAAATGTTTTATTTCAAAGCGCAACAAAAGCAGTGCATTGCTTAAGTAGGCTTCTTCTACATTCAGACACATTCATATGTTCTGTTTGAACTGCATAACAATTATGGATGCGACGATTATAGATTTTGGTTGTACGATTGTATAGTCTGAAGAATAATCATGCTTTCACAGTTATCACGTCTAATGTAAATTAAAGCTTTATATAAGGTATTTAAATGAACTGTTGTTATCATCTGCGTTCATACATGCATAATCATTTTAATAATTCGTCTAACATATCTTTTGTTTACATTGCACTGAAAGCCACGCACAACTCTAACCGCTACGACGTGAGATGTTTTCTACTCTGTGTGTCTGGAAGGCGCGAGAGCATCGCTCTGCTTGCGCACGCATATTGACATATATTCTAATATTGGAAATAACAAACTTGCGAGCAGAAAAGACACGATTGTTCAACGGCCCGCTGCTATAGTTAATCCAATTTGTGTGCGTATTAGCCTTGGTGTAGCTATAAGCTCTGAACTTTTTGCACAGGTGCATACTTTAGTTCGTTCCGTGCAACAGAAACGCAGCGTTGAGACGTCTTCAGCTTAAGTATCCAAATATTTTCGGCTGCTCGCGCCACCTCGCTTAATGTCAGGTGACTCGCGCCAGCCTTCAACCTGCAGCTCGTGCTGTATTGAACAGACCGCACGTCACTTCATAACTATAGCGGCCGTTTTTCGACTGAACTAAATTTACTTTTGAACAAATGCTTGAGCAAAATTTAAGACCTCGTTAAAACGGGATTAAGACTTTTTAATACCTCTTATGCCGCGTTCACACCAGATGCGGAACGCGCAGCTAAATCGCGCTATTCGCGAGTAAATAGACGCGTGAACATTTGAGTTTACTTGCTTCATTTGCGCGTCAAATTCACTTCAGAACAGACGCGGATTTGCGCCATGGGCAGGGCTTCTGGTCTGCTCGGTGAATGTAGCTTCGTTGCTAAAATGGCTAACATGGATTTATTGATAAAATAACTGTGTTTATGTGCTTTATGAAGGCTGTAAAACAGCGTCGATACGTTTGGGAGCCGTGTCTGAGTCCACTAGATACTTTCAGAGGTGCACCCAGCTCTGTGAGCTCATAAACTCCTCCAGAAACTTAACCTGGATGACGGAGGCTTTCAGCGGTGGCTTCTGACTGAGCCAAGCCCAGTTTGATGAACTGTTGTCGGTGTCGGCTGGAGGATTTCCCCCGGACACCAACAACAGGTGCTACGTCACAATCATGCCCCACAAGAGCAAGCTCCTGATTGGTTAACGCGGCGCGAATGTCCGCAGAAGTTAAGCGCGTTAAGCGCGTTAAGCGTGTTAAGCGTCAAACGTTCAATTCGCGCGTATCGCGCCATTCGCGCCGCGCCATTCGCGTCATTCGCGCCGCGCCATTCGCGCAATTCGCGTCATTCGCGCTGCGCCATTCGCGCGTATCGCGCCTCAGGATGACTATTCGCGCGCTTGCATTGACTTAACATGTAAATCACTCGCGCTTGACGCTTCTTCCGCGTCTGGTGTGAACGCAGCATTAAGGGTCTTTATTTTCTCACAATTGATTTATCAACTTTTAATATTTTTTAAGACCCTGCGGACACTCTGTACTACCAATATTATTATTGTGAATGTTAATTTAAAAAAATTCCTTGGTGACATTATTGGAAGTTGGGAAAAAGCAATAATTGCAATTTATATATTGTATATATAGTGGTGTCCCTCGGTATTTGTGGGAGTTACGTTCTAAAAAATATTCGGCAATAGGCGAAATCCACAAAGTAGTCCGCTTTATATTTTACAATTATTATAGATGTTTTAATGAGTGTGTATGAATGTTTCCCAGTGATGGGTTGCAGCTGGAAGAGCATCCGCTGCGTAAAACATATGCTGGATAAGTTAGCGGTTCATTACGCTGTGGCGACCCCAGATTAATATTCTAGATGTTTTAAGCCTGTAAAACCCTTCGCTACACGCTTTATACACTTTTCTCAAAACAGGCATTACCATTTTCACATGTTTCTCTCTTGTTTAAACACTCACAAAGTTCAAACGTTCATAGAAAAATAAGTCCAGTATTACAGAATAAAACTAAAGATCAAAATCTGTTGTGAGGCGCAAACATTCATTGGTGTCAGCAGAAGGTTCATAAAGCTTTATAGCTGTTGTGTGGATAATATTGGCAACCGGCGTAATGTTCTTTATCCTGCAGTCACTGATCCACACAGCTAAAGCAAACTCCATCCTTAGAGGGGTCCATGATCTTTGGAAGTAACTCACATTGGACGTGCACATTCGCATGTTATTTAAAATGAAATAACGAAACTATAAATAAATGAAACTATTCCGATGGTGCGGCAGAAATATGTCCTGCGACCCACTTTACAGTGGTCTTGCTGCAGACAGTTACAACCCTTTTTGCATCCTTGTTGAAACGCTCACTGCTAGCAATCAATGATTTACGTTACTTTGGCAAGCTGAATGCATTCTGTACTGTACAGCAGACATGGAGGAGATTGATTGACAATGATCTACAGCCCATCAGGACGCAGAACACAAATGTCAAACTGCACTAAAACAATCTGCGAAACTGTGAGGCGGCGTTATAGCGAAGGACCACTGTATACAGAGAGAATGCTCAGCATAAATGTGCACACCCGTTTTTAAAAATGAATATTTATATCCATTTCTCAGTGAATATAGACAATATATTTTGGGGTATTTAAACAAATATGCATAATTAAATACATAATATGTTTAAATTATTTTATAAATAATTTTAATAATAATAATTCCTTACATATTTTTGGACACTCAAAGTGCTTTACACATTGGGGGGAATCTCATCATCCACTGGATGAGGCGACGTCAGCCATATTGCGCCAGACCACACACCACACCACCAGCTGATTGGTGGAGAGGAGACAGAGTGATGAAGCCAATTATGATATGGGGATGGTTAGAAGGCCATGATGGACAGAGGCCAGTGGGCAAATTTGGCCAGGATGCCGGGGTTAAACCCCTACTCTTTTTCCAAGGACATCCTGGGATTATTAATGACCACAAAGAGTTAGGACCTCGGCTTAACGTCTCATCCGAAAGACGGCGCTCACTGAGCAGCATAAAGTTCCCCTTCAATATACCTGGGTGATAGGACCCACACAGACCGCAGGTTGAAGCGCCCCCTGCTGGCCTCACTAAACACCACTTCCAACAGCAACCTAGCTTTCCCATGTGGTCTCCCATCCAGGTACTGACTAGCTTCAGTGGGCGACCATTGGAGTTGCAGACAGCTAGCTGCCGGTTTTATTAAACAGTTAATCTATTAAAAATACTAGTTTGGTCACCGAACATCCTTATGGACCGAAATATATTCATTGATTATTTTCCTTCGGTTAATCCCTTTTATTTATGAGGGGTCGCCACAGCGGAAGGAACCACCAACTCTTCCAGCAAATGTTTTAACCCAGCAGATGCCCCTTCAGCTGCAACCCAGTACTTGGGAAACACAACATACACTCATCTCACACACAACACACACTAACACACACACACACACACAACACACACACACACCAACTCTCATACACTACAGCCAATTTAGTTCATCAATTCCCCTATAGCGCATGTGTCTGGAACCTGTGGGGGGAAACCGGAGCACCCGAGGAAACCCACACCAACACGGGGGGGAGAACATGCAAACTCCCACACAGAAATGCCAACTGACCAAACCGGGACTCAAAGCAGCGACCTTCTTGCTGCGAGGCAACAGTTCACTCTATATAATATTATCATGCATTTTGTATTTAAAACAGTCATGTTTGTGCCTAATAATAACAATATTAACATGCACAAACATTATTATGGTGGCTTTCCTCAAGCCACCTTCTGATATTCTACATAAACTTATTATTATTCTTCCGTCTTCTTCTTCCGTCTTCTGAGACTAATTTAAAGTGTATCTCCTCCTAAAACCTTTCAAGCTACATACTTCAAACTTTTATCAAACCTTCAAACTGGTCTGACTCGGGTTGCTATATCTTTTCTACTGATCTGACTTAAAAACGACCAGAAAATTCCCAAAGTCCCATTGACTTAACATTGAGTCAAACTTTGTGAGCTCATAACTCTGCATCAGACTGTCCTACAGACTTCTAACTGGGCTCACTTAATTCAGTCTAGCCAGCAGCCAATAACTGACGACTTTTTAACTTACTAGCCACTCCTAGCAACCACTTACAGCACCCTAGCAACTGTCTCATAGACTTTCCATTGTAAAAGACTGTCATTGACTTAACATTGTATCAACCTTGTGTGCTCATAACTCTGCATTAGCTTGTCCTACCGACTAGAGTCTGGCCTTATTCACTCAGTCTAGACAGCAGCCAATCACTGATGACTTTAAACTTACTAGCCACTCCCTAGCAACCAATTTCAGCACCCTAGCAACTGTTCCATAGACTGTGACTAGCTGTTCTAAAACATGCTAATAGTTTTAACATGCTACTGACATGCTAATCTAGCACATGCTTATTCATGCTAACAACATGCTAATCCATGCTAGAAACAAGCAGAATTCATGCTAACAAAATGCTAATTCATGCTAGATTCATGCTAACAACATAATAATTCATGCTAGAATCATGCTAACGTCATGCTAAAATCATGCTAATATCATGCAAGAATCATGCTAACAATATGATAATTCATGTTTAGAATCATGCTAGTTATATGCTAATTCATGCTAGAATCATGCTAATATCATGCTTATTTATGCTAGAATCAAGCTAGTTATATGCTAATTCATGCTAGAAACAGGCTAACAACATGCTAATTCAAGCTAGAATCATGCTAATTCATGCTAGTATCATGCTAATATCATGGTAATTCAAGCTAGAATCATGCTAGTTGTATGTTAATTCATGCTGATTTTTTGCTAATTCATGCTAGAATCATGCTAGTTATATGCTAATTCATGCTAATTTCATGCTAATTCATATAGAATCATGCTAGTTATAGGCTAATTCATGCTAGAATCATGCTAAAATTATGCTAATTCAAGCTAGAATCATACTAACATCATGCTAATTCATGCTAACAACATGCTAATTCATGCTAGAATAATGCTAACAACATGCTAATTCATGCTAGAAACATGCTAACAACATGCTAATTCATGCTAGACTGGCTTGTTTTACTCTTAGTGGTTGCATTGTTGACTGCAGGCATTTCTAACATTCTTTTAGCCAACTTAATATACTTTGTCAAGCTAAAAAAACTCATTCTAACAGGTTTTTCTCAAGCCACCATAAAGTTTGTCCCTCAAACTTAATATCTAGTTGGAGTTGTGTTGCCCTGCACTAGTCAACACTAGTCAGAAAAAGCTCAGCTAATAACTAATAACACAGTAGACGTGATCCTTCAGCAGCAGAAGCATCTCAGAGGTGAATCCAGTGTTATACTGTAAGGCATCCAGCTGTTAATGAATGAATTTACATGTAAAAGTGAAAGTGATCTTGAAGGGCCTGCAGTGCATTACCTGGGTTCACAGTCGAGTCACGGGAATATGTGTTATATAATAAAACATATCTCATGCCCTGCAGGTCGATGGAGCTTTGCTGTGAGATTCATATAAACCGCTGCTCTCTCTGCATGTGGCTCTGGCTCTTATAGCAAGAAACATGATAATGTGTTGAGCTGATTTTATATTCAAGATCTTTTAAAAGTTGGGTGGCCCGGTGGCTCAATGGTTAGCACTGTGGCCTCACAGCAAGAAGGTCGCTGGTTCGAGTCCCAGCCGGGTCAGTTGGCATTCCTGTGTGGAGTTTGCATGTTCTCCCGTGTTGGCGTGGGTTTTCTCCGGGTGCTTCGGTTTCCCCCACAGTCCAAACACATGCACTATAGGGGAATTGATGAACTAAACTGGCCGTAGTGTGTGTGTGTGTGTGTGTGTGTGTGTGTGTGTGTGTGTGTGTGTGAATGAGTGTGTATGGGTGTATCCCAGTAATGGCTTGCAGCTGTAAGGGCATCTGCTACTTAATGCATATGATGGAATAGTCGGCGGTTCATTCCACTTTGGCAACCTCTGATAGATAAGGGACTAAAATGAATGAATGAATGAAATTATCATATTATACTGATTTCTGAAGAATCATGTGAATCTGTAGACCTGATCCTGAAAATTCAGCTTTACATAGAAAAATAAATTGCAATATACTAAACATTTACATACTAAACATCTAATCTGAACTGCATTAATATTTCACAATTTTATAATGAGTTATATTGTGAATCGGACCTGCAGTGGTCTTTTTTCCAGGTAATCCACTGATGTCCTGCCGCTCTGGCCTCTAGTGTGTGAGACTGAGCCCTCATTAGTGTGCATCTCCTGCAGTGTGTGTCTCTGATAATGTGTCACACTCCATTTCGGCTCTTAATTATGATTTGTGTAGGGAATCAGTGGCACTCAAGGGAACAGCGGCTTTCAGACACCTGCAAACAGCAGAGCGCAGCGTTTACACTGATCACACGCTATGAAGACAGCAGGAGATCAACATAGAACAGTATCGGCAATATTTATGCTTGCTAGAAACAATGATGCTCAAAGTTTCACTAAGAGAAATGGGAGTACATTAATCCCAAAAATGTAATTGTTAAATAAAAATAGATTGATAAATATAGATTTAAATAAATAAATACATAAAAATAGATTTATAAATATAGACTTAAATAAATAGATAAATAAATACATTAATTCAAATATAAATAGATTATATATATATATATATATATATATATATATATATATATATATATATATATATATATATATATATATATATATATATATATATATTTATATATATATATAAATAAATAAAAATAGATTGAAGTAAACAAATAAATAAATAAATCAGTAAATAAATATGTATGCATACTAAAAACAATGATGTTTAGAGATTCACTCAGAAAATTGTGAGTAAACTAATCCAAAACTAAAATTGTTAAATAAAAATCGACAAAAAAAAAATATATATATATATATATATATATAAATAAATAAATAAATAAATAAATAAATAAGTAAATAAGTAAAGAAATAAGTAAATATTTATGCATACTAGAAACAATGATGTTCTGGGTTTCACTTGGAAACTGCAAGTAAATTATTCCAAAAATAAAATATTTAATTAAAAATATATTGATAAAAATAGATAGATAAAATGAAATAAAATAAATACTGGCCATATTTATGCATGCTAGAAACAAAGATGTTCAGAGATTCACTCAGAAAAATACAAGTAATGAATCTAAAAATAGAATAATTAAATAAAAATAGATATAAATAAATAAATACGGGCCATATTTATGCATACTAGAAACAATGATGTTCAATGAGTTTTACCTCAGAAAAATGTGAGTAAATTAATCCAAATATAAATTGTTAAATAAAAAAATAGATAGGGCAAACGGCAGTGGCGCAGTAGGTAGTGCTGTTGCCTCACAGCAAGAACGTCGCTGGGTCGCAGGTACGAAACCTCGGCTGGGCTGGGTCAGTTGGCGTTCCTGTGTGGAGTTTGCATGTTCTCCCTGCGTTCGCGTGGGTTTCCTCCGGGTGCTCCGGTTTCCCCCACAGTCCAAAGACATGAAGTACAGGTGAATTGGGTAAGCTAAATTGTCCGTAGTGTATGAGTGTGAATGAGTGTGTGTGGAAATTCCAGAGATGGGTTGCGGCTGGAAGGCATCCGCTGCGTAAAATCGTGCTGGATGTTGGTGGTTGGTTGGTCATTTCCACTTGTGGCGACCCCGCAAGGGACAAAGCCGACAAAGAAAATGAATGAATGAATGAAAAAAATTAGATAGATAAATATAGAAATAAATAAATAAGTAATAATTATTTGCTGTTAGAAAGCAATTATGTTCAGAGTTTCACTCAGAAAATGTGAGTAATTTACTCCAAAATGTTTTTTAAATAAAAATAGATAGATAAAAATAATCAACAAAACAACAACAAATAAATAAATAAATAAATAAACAAATGAATAAATAAATACATGAAAGAATAAATAATAAAATAAATTGTAAATAAAATGAATTAAAAATTGCATATTGTTAAACTTTTGATGTCACTCTTTATTAAACCCTTATTACTTAAAGACAAAGACATACTATTTCTGTTATTATTACAAAATTTCATATTTAATACTCTGTATTTCTTGTTGAAAGGGTTGCAGCAAATTAAATCTACTCCAATACTTAATAGAATATGCATATCGTTAAATAAACATTTAATGAATACAAATTCTAAAAGGTCTAGATATTATGCAAATGTAAATGCACTGCACTCCTGGTCCATTCCTCTTGACCTCAAGTACACTGCATTTAAATTTAAATATCTAGACCTTTAGAATTTGTAATTCATTAATTAAAAACGTTTTCACAGATGTATTCTTATTCTAAGTGCTTTAAATAACTCATTAGGAAAATAGACATAATTTCAATACAGTATTTATATATTGTTTTAAATATAATATTTTAACTCATTAATGATGCATTAAATCACATTTATTAGATTGCTTAATGAGAAATTATGATGGCAATTTTACAAGCAACTCAAATTCAAAAAAAGCCTCAATATTATACTAATTAATGCAATGCACTCCATGTTATTTGCATAATATTAAGTTGAAATGAATAAAATGGAATTTATTTGATTAATTCTTTCTCACATGCAAAATGAAAACAATATACTATATTTACAAACAATGCATAATTAAAATATAATGATTTAAATAATAAATATTTATTTTTAAATAAAGACATTATGCTTGGATAATTCTGACTTATTTAATGCATGACAACTATGTATTCAATTCAATTAATGTTTTTGTTTATTGAGAAATATGATGGAAATTTTACATACAACTCAAATTCAAAATTTGCATAAAATTGAAGCGTTTTGAATTTGAATTGCATACATAATGTCCATCTTTTTCATTATATTCATTGAATTTTTTTTCTTATATGCCAAAATGTAAACAATATTTTCATACAATGCATAAAGAAAATATAATAATTTCAATGAACTTTGATTTATTAATTTATTTAAAGAGATTATACCTGGAGAAATCTGACATATTAAATGTAATCCATGGCTAACAAATACATTCAACTACATTTGTTTTATTTGTTAAGAAATTTGATGAACATTTTATATGCAACTCAAAAATTGTTTGCAAATTAAATGCTAATTAGATTAATATTTGTTTTTTTTATTTGAATTGCATGCATAATGTCTATAATTTAAAATTATATTTATTTAAATTATGTTTTCTCACATGCAAAATGTAAATAGTGTTTTACATGCAACTCAAATTCGAAAAATCCCTCCCAAAACACTACATATTATGCAAATAAATGCAAAGACCTCCAGGTCACTCAAATTTGCATAACATTAAGTTTTTAATTTTTATTTGAAAATTTAAATGATGTTTTCTCACATGCACACAGCGTATTTTCAAACAATTTCATTTTAAAAATATAATTATTTCAATAAAATTACATTTAATTTAGTTTTTAAATACAGACATTATAATCAACAAAACTCCAATTGAGCGAAATATGCTTAACCACGCCCCTCCAATTGTAAACTTGATGAGAGCGAAAGATGAAAGGCGGAGCTAAAAAAAGCCCCGCCCCCCACTCAATATTCACAGCTCAGAAAAGCAGAATATTAAATGTGAAATGCAGAAGTGAAATGCAGATTCGCCAGAGGCAAAATATCCACACATTCACTGCAGGTGGAGGATCCTTCACAGGAGAAGGCATGAATATTCATCACCCGTTCATTCTTTATTCATTTAACAGTGTGGAGGGAGGGATTATGTGTTACTTTTTTCCCGCAGGCAAAAGAAAACTTTAATTACAGAGCAGCTTAACGATCCTGTGCTAAAATCAACACTCTTCTGCATGAGGAATGAAGGACTGTAAATTAAAGAGGAGCTATTATGAAATAACTCACTTTTATAGGGGTTTAAACACAGTTGTGTGGCAGCATAGCAGCCTCTAATGGTTAAAATTCATTAATTATATTTGTTTTAATCACACTTGATAAAAACAGAGTCCTTCTCTGATTGGGTGAAATATGCTTAGCCACGCCCCTCCAACTAACCGTTTGCTGAGAGTGAAAGATGAGAGGCAGAGCTCAAAAACAAAGCCACGCCCCCTACTCAATATTCAAATTTTGTTGGAAATGTGTTATCATGGTGAAATAAAAGTCTGCAGCAACTTTAGTTTTGCCTAAATTCAGTAATCTCAATTATATTGTATTGTCATTTTTGTGAAAGTATTCCTTATTTATAATGAGTAACATTTATTCAACATTTAATAATAATAATAATAATAATAATAATAATAATAATAATAATAATACATTATTATTATTTTAATATTATTTAAATAATTGTTTATTACAATTTTTTATTTTAGAATTCCACATTATTTTTATTTATTTATTTTAATTATTTAATTAAATTAATTTAATAATTTTTTTAATTAATTTTTTCAAAAAAATTAGTTACATTAAAATCCATAATATTTTTTACTTATTTTTTCTTTTATTCAACATTTAATAATAATAATAAATAATAATAATAATAATAATAATAATAATAATAATAATCATAATAATATATTATTATTTGAATAATTATTTAAATACATTTTTCTAACAATTTTTATTTTAAGAATTCCACATTATTTTTTTTATTTAATATATTTTAATTATTTAATTTGACTATGTTATGATGTTATAATGGAGCGTGAGGGTGAAATTAGCACTGAAGATTGGAGGCAGGATTAGATTAGAACCACACATCAAGTTCGATTCTCATATGAAATTGTACAGGGAAGAAGCCAGTGAGTAGAGTTTATAGCTAAATATTTAGCAGTGTTTGCATGTACTTTATGGCACAATTCATTAAAATAAATGTAAAATAACATTCATTACAAGTTGATTTAAAAAGCACCTGAATTGTTTTACATTTTGCGATTTTTCTTCAGTTTAATAAAAATCTATTTTATATATTTAAAATTGTATATAAACACTACAGTATTTTCCATTCATATACTATCAAAATGTTTTGCAGTGTTTGCATGTCCTTTACTGCATGGAATTTATTAAAATAGAAGTAAAATAACATTTACTACAAGTTGATTTAAAAAAGCACCTAAATAGTTTTGCAATTAGTGATTTTTTTTCTTCAGTTGAATAAAATATTTCCCACTTATGTATTTCATCATTAAAGATTTCCTAAAAACATTGTAAAAAATCTCGTCTCGTGAACCCAATCTCGTGTCTCGTCTCGTCACACCCCTATTATATAATTATTATTATTATTATTTAAATGTATTAAAAATTAAAAGGTACAACTTTTGAATTGAATAATACATTAATAAATGTTGACATTACGATTAATAAATGTAACGTATTTTTCTTGTCATTTCAGGTTACAACTATATTCATTCACTGACCTTCAGATTAGTTTTAATTTATTAGAGGTCGTCAGAGGTGAATGAACCGCCAACTTATCCAGCATGTGTTTTACACAGCGGATGCCCTTTCAGCTGCAACCCAGTACAGGGAAACACCCAAACACACTCACATTCATACACAACGGCCAGTTTAGTTCATCAATTCCCCTATAGCGCATGTGTTTGGCCCGTTGGGGAAACCGGAGCACCCGGAGGAAACCAACGCCAACACGGGGAGAACATGCAAACTCCACACAGAAATTCCAACTGACCCAGCCAGGACTCGAACCAGCGACTTTCTTGCTGTGAGGTGATTGTGCTACCCACTGCGCCACCTTGTTTATGTTATGCCATTATTTATTTATTTATTTTATTTGGATTATTTAATTTGATTATTTTAATAATTATTTAAATTTATTTTTTATAGAAACTATTTACAAAAGTCCACAATATTATATTTTTATTTTATTCAACATTTAATAATAATAATAATAATAATAATAATATAATAATAATAATAATAATAATATATAATAATAATATATAATAATAATATATAATAATAATAATAATAATAATATATAATAATAATAATAATAATGATAATAATAATAATATATAATAATAATAATAATATAATAATAATAATAATATATAATATTAATAATAATAATATATAATAATAATAATAATAATAATAATAATAATAATATATATATAAGAATAATAATAATATAATAATAATAATAATAATATATAATAATAATAAATATAATAATAATATATAATATAATATATAATAATAGTAATAATAATAATGATAATAATAAATATATATATAATAATAATAATAATAATAATAATAATAATAAAATAATAATAATGATATAATAATAATAATAATAATATAATAATAATAAAATAGATATATTAATAATAATAATAATATATAATAATAATATATAATAATAATAATAATAATAATAATAATAATAATAATATATAATAATAATAATAATATATAATAATAATATAAAATATAATATATAATAATATAATAATAATAATAATAAAATAATAATATATAATAAAATAATAATAATAATAATAATAATAATATATAAAATAATATAATATATTATAAATAAAATAATAATAATATATAATAATAATAATAATAATATATAATAATAATAATATAAAATAATAATATATAATAATAATAATAATAATAATATATAAT
Source organism: Danio kyathit (assembly GCA_903798195.1). NCBI lineage: Eukaryota > Metazoa > Chordata > Actinopteri > Cypriniformes > Danionidae > Danio > Danio kyathit. The sequence goes on from LR812534.1 coordinate 70,419,696, forward strand.
AATAATAATAATAATAATAATAATAATAATAATAATAATAATATATAATAATAATAATAATATATAATAATAATAATAATAATAATATATAATAATAATAATAATAATAATAATAATAATACATTATTATTTGAATAATTATTTAAATGAATTTTTATTTCAATATTTATTTTAAGAATTCCACATAATTTTTTATTTATTTTATTTTGATTATTTAATTTGATTATTTTAATAGTTATTTAAATGTATTTTTTTCTATATAAAAAAAACATTTTCATTAAAAATCTATATTATTATTATTTAAATTATTTTATTAATAATTTTGACTTGAATTGAACAAAACATTAATAAATGTTGATATTAAGGTTATTAAATGTAAAGTATTTTTCTTAAAGTATTTTTCTTTTCATTTCAGGTTAAACTCACTCATTCATTCATTTTCCTTCAGCTTAGTCCCTTATTTATCAGGGGTCACCACAGAGGAATGAACCGCCAACTATTCCAGCATATGTTTTACACAGCGGATGCCCTTCCAGCTGCAACCCAGTACTAGGAAATACCCATACACTCTCATACACTACAGCCAATTTAGTTAATCAATTCCCCTATAGCGCATGTGTTTGCTCTATGGACACACACACACACACACACACACACACACATTCAAAAACACACACACACACCGTCATTTAAGATCTTTGTGGGTTTTGATTTTCCATGAAGTTCCAAGTTTTCTTCAGACAACCGGAAAAGGGTTTCCAGCCTGGAAAATGTAATGGGATGTTCGTTTATATAACACACACACAACGCACGCACACGCGCACACACACACACGCACGCACGCGCACACACACACACACACACACACACACACACACACACACACACACCCAACACACACACACCACACACACACACACACCACACACACACACAACACACACACACACACACACACACACACACACACACACACACAGCCACTAATGCATCAAATGTAAAAAATTTCAGAATTGCAATGAAACCGCAGCTCGGATGTCCTTCACAAATATGCTCAATTCAACAGCTCCGAATTACTCGAGCTACAAGAGACGTCATTTCTGAATGAGCAAATGAGATTTCAAAGCTTCTGCTGATGACTTTCAGTGAAGTAATGAACATTTAATCACTGTAAAAATGTCTGTAAATGAGCAGTTTTCCCTATTTATTGATTTATGTTTTTAATTTACCTAAAAAGAAGGCCATTTTGCATACAACTCGAAAAAACAGAAGCCTAAATGTTATGCAAATGTAAATGCAATGCACTGCAGGTAAAGATGAGTGCGCTACATTGCTCAGTATACAGTCTCAAACATGGCAGGTCAAGCAAACAGACTATTTGCATATTATGTGCTTTACTAGAAATTAGGGATGAATAATATCTGGTTTCAGCATCGATCTCACAATGTGATCATTCGCAGTGGTCACATCACAGGATATGCAATGTTGAGTTTGTATTATGATTTATCATTTGCATGTGTTTCAGCACTGTGGCCTCACAGCAAGAAGGTCGCTGGTTCAAGTCCCGGCTGGGGCAGTTGGGTGTTTCTGTGAGGAGTTTGCATGTTTTTATTTTTCCCTATTTATTTCTGTGTTTGAGTTGCATTATTGGATCTTGATCTTTCTTTCAACAACTTTTAACCTTGAAAAGTGTAAAAAAAAAAAAAAAAGTGACTTTTATTGACGTGTAATAGTGTGCAGTGCTATAGTGTGTGTTGGTGTTGTATATTACGCTACAGAAACCTTGTAATAAACTGCAGCACATTTTCTGTTATTTTACAGACTAATTTCTCTAGATATTGTTTCATATACATGATATTATTACTAAAATGTGAATGAAAGTCATTTTGTTAAACTGTAGAGCTGAATTTTTTCACATTAAAAGTGGAAGAGCAGAGATCAACATCCCATAATGCAATACACCACGACAAATATACACTTGAGAATCACAAAATATTGAAACGGTGACATTTTTTACAGTGTATAAAGGCTTTGACAAAGCAAAACTCAATGAATGAGCTAAACGTTCCAACGCAATCTCACGGCAATTCGTAACTTTTTGATTTAGTGGCTAATTCGTATGAATTCATACTATTTAGTACGATTTGCTCATCAGCCAATGACGGTTGGGGTTAGGGGTGGGGTTAGGTGCCACGCCTCCTTTTTAAAATCGTACATTTTCGTACGACTGAACTCATATGAATTTGTACGAATTAGCCACTAAACGTAAAATATTTACGTTTCCTCGTGAGATCAGGCTGAACAATCAGATTCAATATGGTAACAATACAGCCTTTACTATTCAATTTAATTCACCTTTATTTGTATAGCGCTTATACAATGTAGATTGTGTCAAAGCAGCTTCACATGGAAGATTATAGTGAATTGAAACAGTGTCAGTTCAGTTTTCAGAGATTAAGTTCAGTTCAGTTTAGCTCAGTTCAGTGTGGGTTAATAATCACTACTGAGAGTCCAAACACTGAAGAGCAAATCCATCGATGCGCAGCTCTACAGATCCCGAACCATGCAAGCCAGAGGCGACAGCGGCGAGTAAAAAACTTCACCAATTGGCGAAAGTGAAGATTTAAAAAACCTCGAGAGAAACCAGGCTCAGTTGGGCACGACCATTTCCCCTATGGCCAAACGTCTTGTGCAGAGCTGCAGTCTAGGCTCCGGAGGCTGGAGAATGCTGGACCTCAGCGAAGACTCGTCTGTCCCTGGAGCGTCACAGGAATCAGTCTCATGCTCTCCACTGCTCCATGACCACCACAGCAGCTGCTCAGGATACGGCCTGGTCCAAGATTATGGAAACCTTGGGATCATCTCGTCGCTGGTCTTGGATCGAATCAGTAGGCGCTGCATAGTCTGAGGGCCTCGGGATGAGTACCCCCATGTGTTACTAGCCCTGATTTATGTTAATTCATTCATGCATTACAAGCTAACAATAGAGGATTGGTGGATTTTAGACAATAATTCAAGCACACAGCTAAAGTAGTCTCGAAATACAACATCCAAACAGTGTCTTTAGGTGTGGTAATCATAGTATAAGCAGAATATTGATGACGGGCTGCTGAATTATTAGAAAATAATGCATCATAGTTGGGCTGCACAATACATGGTCTCAGTGGGGCTGTTATATGCTTGATTCTGATTGGCTGATGATCACTCTAAGGTGTTTGGTTATTGTCAGATAAAGGCACAGCTAAGTAGTTCCGGCAGGTTTTGAGCACATAACAGCTCCAAATCACTCCGCTAAATGATTAGAGTTATTTCACTGAGACAACATTCAGAAATCACATCAGAACACAACAGAAGGAGGAGGAGGAGATGTGGAGGACACTAGTGCTACACACAGGAGACAATTGAGGAGGACAAACGCCTGACTAATAAAGCCCTTAACATACAACATCTACACAGTGGATTTAGCTGGAGACCAGAGAAGAAGCACAATAATGACCTTCAGGCTGGAGAATTATTAGAAAATAATGCACATATCAGCACCCAATGTGCATTATCGTCTAATAATTTACCAACAATCATCATTTCTTCCTTACATGTGCACTTAGTCAGATTTTTGGCATGTTTGTCTGCAGATGCAATCCTTCACTGAGTGTTTTGGTGCATTTAATGTTATTTTTTCCATCTCTGCAGTTCACATCCTACTCTGAACAGTGTCTTTAGCTGTGGGAACTGTAGTATAAAGGAATAATTTACTCCAGTCTGTTGAATTATTAGAAATAAATACACTCTACATCATGCTGTGACAAGATCCCCTCGTCAGGTGTGCATCATCTTCTTATAATTCAATATATCTTAGTGAGTTGGCTTCAGGTATCTCTTTAGCCGCAGTCACACTAGAGTTTGAGCTTGCGAAATTCTGTCGTACGGTGCTGCGAAAATGGGCGGGATTAAACAAGATGATTAGACATTAAAAAAAGTGAGCGATTGCTCCAAATTTCTGTTCAGAGAGGTCATGTTTTGATCCTGGATTGGTCTCACGCAGTCAAGTGATGCGATTTCGCAGGTCAGAGTTCACCAAGCTTGAACTTTGCAACCTGCGAAACTTGACGCATGACCCTGCGTTTCTGGTCTGACGCATTCGCATGTGTATAATGAAAGTCTATGGGGAGGAAAGTTTAGTGTGACCGCGGCTTTACTTATGTTACAGGTCTGTTGAATGCTTGATTCTGATTGGCTGATGATCATTCTAGGCGTTTGGTTATTGCCAGATAAATGCACAGGTAAAGTAGTTCAGGCAGGTTTTGAGCGCATTACACAGTTATTTCACAGATACAACAGTCAGAAATCACATCAGAACACAACAGAAGGAGGAGGAGATGTGGAGAACACTAGTGCTACACACAGGAGACGTTTGAGGAGGACAAACACCTGACTAATAAAACACAACAAACACATCATCTGAAATGCCTTAAAATCAAACCTAATGCAATAACTAATGGGTCAAAAGTGAGACGTCTTGCTTTGGTGTCTGTATCAAATTTAATTCACTTAAGTGTGAAAAAATACAAATATTTCATATGTAATAAAAAATATGAAGTGTGTCTACTTCAGTGTTTACAAATCATATTTGTCAAGTTAACATGTGCAGTAATGTCCCATTGTCCTATTGTAACAATAATTATACATGATAAGAAAAATATTAATTAATTAACAGTTTCCATATTTTGTGATTCACAAGTGTTTTCTTTTGGTTTATTTCCGCATTATGGGATGTTGATCTCTGCTTTGTCGATATTTGATGTTGAAAATTCAACTCTACAGTTTAACAAATTGACTTTTATTGACATTTCAGTAGTGCGAAACAATATATTGCATAAGAAATAGTGTGTGTGTATATATATATATATATATATATATATATATATATATATATATATATATATATATATATATATATATATATATATATATATATATATATACACAGTTGAAGTCAGAATTATTAGCCCCCCTTTGAATTTTTTTCTCTTTATTAAATATTTCCAAATGATGTTTAACAGAACAAGAAAATTTTCACAGTATGTCTGATAATATTTTTTCTTCTGGAGAAAGTCTTATTTGTTTTATTTCGGCTAGAATAAAAGCAGTTTTTAATTTTTAATAAACCATTTTAAGGTCAAAATTATTAGCCCTTTTAAGCTATATATTTTTTCTCGATAGTCTCCAGAACAAACCATCATTATACAATAACTTGCCTAATTACCCTAACCTGCCTAGTTACCCTAATTAACCTAGTTAAGCCTTTAAATGTCACTTTAAGCTGTATAGAAGTGTCTTGAAGAATATCTAGTCAAATATTATTTACTGTCATCATGGCAAAGATAAAATAAATCAGTTATTAGAGATGAGTTATTAAAACTATTATGATTAGAAATGTGTTAAAAAATCTGCTCTCAGTTAAACAGAAATTGGGGGAAAAAATAAACAGGGGGGCGAATAATTCTGACTTCAACTGTATATATATATATATATATATATATATATATATATATATATATATATATATATATATATATATATATATACATACAGTTGAAGTTAGAATTATTAGCCCACCTTTGAATTTTTCTTTTATTTCAGCTAGAATAAAAGCAGTTTAAATTTTTTTTTAAGCCATGTTAAAGTCAAAATTATTAGCCCCTTTAAGCTAATTTTTTTGGTTATTTTTTGGTTATTATTATTGCTAATATTAGAATGCACCATTTACGTTGGCGCCAGTAGTGTAGTGGTTAGTGCGTCGACACATGCACTCCGGTGCTCACGGCGACCCGAGTTCAATTCCGCCTCACGGTCCTATGCTGATCCTTCCCCTCTCTCTGCTCCCCATGCTTTCCTGTCAATTCTCTCTACTGTCCTATCCAATAAAGGTGAAAACCACAAAAGAAGAATTATTAAATAAAGAATACACCATCTACAACGGCAGCATGGCTGCACAAGGAAGTCAGGAGATGCACAAATTAGTATTTTTTGTCATTATTATGAATTTTTACAACAAACAAGCACATGTTTTTATATATTCATAACCGCGTACATGTTTTACCGTCATGCTTTTATAAAAAAAAAGCGCTAAAATAAAAACCTCTAAATTTGGCTATCTATAATCCCTAATAATAACTCCCGTACAGCATATGTACTCGATGACACTCAAATCCCCTGTCAGAAAAGCCTAGTGGCTGGGAATGAGCTTTATACAGTGTCTGCTATAATGTTAATGTTGTTTTGGTATGTTTACATTGATGAATATGGCCACAGTGTAAATGCACAGTATAGTTACGAGCTTATTGCCACATTATATTGTTATGATAACATGATATATGCCTTTAATGATTTCCTGAGGATAAATACCCACAAATACCGTAACAAAAATTGAATTGGGCCTATATATCACCCCAAACTATTAAAAATGTCAAAAAAGTCGATTTTTTTCAGACTTTTCGTCCTCAAAAAGTTGTTGGAGGAAAGATCAAGGTCAGATAATTCAGGTGAAAAGCATAAATAAAATACAAACAAACATGAATCTCAAAATACAGAAACAATACTGCTAATGTACAGTATAATAAAACAACGTACTGACTCTGAGCTGGGATTGAAATCTATCAGAGAATAAGTGACCATTAATACATTTGATATTAATTTAATTGATACAATTTAATTGATACAATTAAATTGAGTGTTGCTTGCTGCTTCTAAATCATTTCTGGGTGCAAAATTGTCTAGAGATTAAATAAACATATTAAATGTCTACATGAATCAAAAGTTTTCCATATTTTCTGATTGATTTTTACTTTTTGAACTGCGATATGTTACTTCAATCTTTCCTCCAACATCTTCCGATGATGAAAAGGTTAATAAAGTGACTTTTATTGACATGTTTTATATTTTTGAAGTGAAATATTGTCTATTTTAATGTTACAAAAACCTTTTTCTGTTATTTTACAGACTTATATATTATTTCTTACACAATATATTGTTTCAAACTACTAATATGTCAATAAAAGTTAACCTGAGATATATATTAACATTAAAAACCAATAAAAAAGCAAAAATCAACGACCCATAATGCAATAACCACTAATAAACAGTACAAAAACATGAATCACAAAACTTTTGATGTTAAAAAGTTTGAAAAGTAGTTAATTTTTAAAAATATTTTTGATAATTTAGTGTTAAAAAAGCCTGATAATAAACTTTTTCTGTTGTTTTACAGACTTGTATATTATTTCTTGCACAATATATTGTTTCAAACTACTAATATGTCAATAAAAGTCAACGGCAGAGGTGATTAACATCAAAAACCAATAAAAAAGCAAAAATCAACAACTCATAATGCAATAACCACTAATAAACAGAACAAAAAACATGAATCACAAAGTATAAAAAAGACATACCGCTAATATACAGATTGTTTACAGTATAATGAAACAACATACTGATTCTGAGCTGGAAATATGTGAAATATATCAGAGAATAAGCGACCATTAATAATTTGATTTTCATTTAATTCATCAAATGAAAGTGTTGCTTTGCTACTCCTAAACCATTTCTGGGTGAAAATTATTCCATATTAAACAATCAGAGATTAAATAAACATATCAAACATCTACACAGATGAACAGTTTTCCATATTTTCTGATCATGTTTACCTTTTGTTAAGCTTTTGAACTGCAATATATTACTTTAATCTTTCCCCCAACATCTTCTGATGATGTAAAGGTTAATAAAGTGACTTTATTGACATGTTTTATATTTTTGAAGTGAAATATTGTCTATTTTAATGTTACAAAAACCTTTTTCTGTTATTTTACTGACTTATATATTATTCCTTACCAGTGGTGTAAAGTAACTAATTACAAATACTCAAATTACTGTAATTGAGTAGTTTTTCTCAGGAATTGTAATTTACTGAGTAGTTTTAAAAATGTGTGCTTTTACTTTTCCTTGAGTACATGTTTAGTGCAGTCTCTGTACTTTTACTCCACTACTTTCCTTCAACCTGCAGTCACTACTTTATTTTTCTTGTCCATGGGGATTAGAAGAATCAGTTTTGAGATTCCCGTCCAATCAAATCACACATACCATAGAAGGTAAATCGCATCATAATTGTTACGATTACCAGCGATCTTCTCCCCTTTGCACAATCACTAATGGACTACAAATCTACCATATTATGGACTACATCTCCATACATGCACTACTCTCACATCACACACAACCGGTTCCATATCTTCACTGATTACGTCCAACAGCTGAAGCCGCTCAAGCACAGATTACACTCAGTACATAAACAGCACACACACTCACCCCAGTTGCCGAGTCTTGTCATCTGTTACCAGTTTCAATTCAAAGCATTTCCTTGTCTTGTTTTTGCCGTGTTTAGACCCTCGCCTTGTTTACCTGTTTCTCCCTGTTTGCTGCCATCCTTGTGACCATCTGCCTGCTATATTGACTACGATTCTGGATTGCCCTCATACATCTGTTTGCTCCTGTACTGATCATTGCTTGCCTGACCATTCCTTTAAATAAACCTGCATTTGGATCCGCATCCTGTTGTCAGCCTCTATCCTTGGTTACAATAATGAACTACCTCAAGACGTGTGCACTTTATAATTGCAGGCAACTGTTTGGAAGTATTAAAAATGTCCAAGAAGATGTTCAAAATCTTTACGCACAATGACCCAGAGACTGTTTATATGCATGTCACTGATAAGAAGATGACGGATGTTTACTGTATGATGACCGAAATGGCCTTAAACACCGTTGTACTCTAACGTCATGGTGACTTTTGTTTGGAAATTAAAATCGGGTTGACGTCAGAACGTCAGGCCAATGTCCAACCTAAAACCAACCAAATATCAACGTCTAATGATGTTACAGCTTGACATTGTGTGAACGTTACCCCTATGACATCTATCAGACGTTGAATTTTGGTTGCCGTACCTGATAAGTAGGCCCACACGGAATCTGCGCGCGCAGAATTCCACAGATTTTTAGCCAATTATTGATTCTGTTTATTTACTTGTGTAAATGTGTGTAAATTTATATTTACTCAGTTTTTAAATTAATTTCAGTAATATTACTGACTAATATGAAAATATTTATATGATTTATTTACAATACAGTTTGCAAAGTATAATCTTTTCTGCACTGAAAAAAAATATTCAAAGGTGATTCCTTGGATTTACTAAATCTTTTTACGTTAAGTGATATTTGGGCTAAATTTAAACAAACAAATTAAGTTGAATATTATTAAATTTATTTTGATTGTTTAAATTCAACACAAATAAATTGTTTGCAACAGTTTTGCAGACATCATATTTTTCAGCGTGTCTTTTAGTAGATATATTATAAGAGAGACTTGCTTTGTTCACCAAATAAAGTAAATCTAATTGGATTTGCATTGTGAACATTAAATACACGTTAAAAAGGTATTACTTTTTATTTCATATATTAAGGTTTTAGTTATGATTCTCCCAAAATCATTCCGCATATTTTTAACAAATTCTGCGCAGAAATAGAAAAAAATGTCCGCAGATTCCGTCTGGCCCTACTGATGAATAAATGTCAGTATTTGACGCCATATATGACGCTGGTTTAAGATGTTGGCTCTACTCTGGATTTTGGTCACTTTCTAACAACCTAAAATCAACCAAATATCAACATCATTTGACGTCATTATTGGACATCAAAATAACGTTGTCCTTAGCTGCTGGCTTGACAATTAATTTTAGTCACCTGACATTACAACCTAAATCTAACCTAATATTAACGTCTCATGATGTTGTGTGCCTTCAGGGCAATAACTAAATGCACTACAGAATGTTACGTTTAAACACACATGCACAAATTACATGTAAACATATCAGCTTTTGACAGCATAATACTCACTACTCTTGAGTACTTTTAAAAGGGCTACTTTTACTCATACTTTAAGTAATATTTACAGCAGATACTTTTACTCTACTTGCACTACATTTTTAGGCAAGTATGATTTTTCAGTACTCTTTCCACCACTGTTCCTTACACAATATATTGGATAGCTATCCCGGCTAGCAAGATAAGGAGAGGCTCTGATATTCCTGCTCCGTGTCAAGGACACCTGTTGGACTATACAGCCTTACACACACACACACACACATTACAGATAGACTTCACTACCGAGTCCCTCATCCCACGCTTTCGTGTGCTTTCACCCACTGGAGGGGGTAGGCGGGTCTGTGACCAGCGCTTTTCAGCTGCAGGCCGGATGGCTGCCTGCCCTTGCCGGACTATATCCACATCCCCTGTTCCCATTCCCTGTTGCGCTGTTTTGTCTTGTCTATGTGTTTATGTGCTTGGTTGCCAGGGCTGGTTTTATCCTTGATCTGACTCTGCCCTAATCTTAAAGCTGAGTGAGGAGTTTTTTTTCTTTTATCTTTCCTTATGTATCTTACTTCCTTTTTCTAAATCATACCTCCCCTTGACTTGTCTTCCCCTGAAATGTTTGTGTATGGTCGGGGAGGGGGGGGTCCAATTTCACTATATGTCAGTGTATGTGAATACATGGAAGTATATGTGACAATAAACAGCACATCATCATCATCATCATCATCATCATATTGTTTCAAACTACTAATGTCAATAAAAGTCAACCGCAGAGACGAATATTCAGCATCAAAAACCAATTAAAAAAAAAGCAAAAATCAACACTCATAATGCAATAACCATAAATAAAGGGAATAAAAAACAAGAATCACAAAACTTTTGATGTTAAAAATAGCGAATTAAAAAAAATATTATTGATAATTTAGTGCTGCAAAAACCTGATTATAAATTTTTCCTGTGATTTTACAGACTTATATATTATTCCTTACACAATATATTGTTTCAAACTATTATAATGTCAATAAAAGACGAATATTCAACATCAAAAACCAACAAAAAAGCAAAAAAATCTACGACCCATAATGCAATAACCATAAATAAACAGAATAAAAAGCATAAATCATAATATACAGAATGTTGTTTAGGGTATAAGCAGCGAGGAAACCGCCAGAACAAACTCACTTGCCATAACAAAGGAGCGTTTTGTACAAACGTGAAGTTTATTCTTCAAAGAAGTGAATAATATATAAACTATAGTCTATAAATATAAAGGGTTTCTCATAGTATCACAAGCAGAAGTATGAGAGATGAAAATAACAGACGTCAGCGGTGTAGAAAACGGATTAAATACATCTCTGCTCCATGCATCTGAATAAAGAGCAGAGTTTAAGATCTCACAAATGATTTCCACAATCAAACCATCAACATTCATTTGCAGAGGATTTCTGACACACTGTGAAAGACGTCTGATAATGGACAGTTTCCATAGTTTGTTACGTTTATTTATTGCATTATGGGATGTTGATCTCTGCTCTGTCCACGTTTGATGTGGAAAATTTAACTCTACAGTTTACAAAGTGACTTTTATTGACATTTTAGTAATAATATCATGTATAAGAAACAATATCTAGAGAAATGAGTCTGTAAAATAACAGAAAATGTGCTGCAGTTTATTACAAGGTGTTTATAGTGTAATATACAACACCAACACACACAATATATCCTTTTAAACTACTAAAATTTACAATAAAAGTCACTTTTTCACACTTTTCAGGGTTAAAAGTTTTATTAAGGATTAAGATCCCATAATGCAACTCAAACACAGAAATAAACAGGGAAAAATTAAAACATGAATCACAAAACACAGAAAACTGCTCATTTACGGATGTTTTTCACACTGATTAACATTTTCTGATGCTCAGTATATGTTTTGTTCAGACAGCACATGATGACTGGACACAGTTTGAAGGATTATAAAACAATTATTGATTATTCTTATATAGTGCTTTAGAAAAAACGGGGTTTTTAATGCCTAACATTGACATTGATAACTTAAAGGGGCAGTTCACCTAAAAATGTCAAATGTTCCTCATCCTCAAGGGGTTTTAAAGCTTTATGAGTTTCTTTCTTTTTAAACACAAATGAAGATGTTTTGAAGGTTACTCAAAAAAAAAAAAAAAAAATAAAAATACTGGGTTATTTTAACCCAAATTTGGGTCAAGTATGTGATCCTGGAGTCAGTGGATATGTTCCTGTTATTTATTCATTCATTCATTTTCCTTCAGCTTAGTCTCTTATTTTTCAGGGGTCGCCACAGTGGAATGAACCACCAACTATTTCAGCATGTTTTACACATGGATGCTCTTTCAGCCACAACCCAGTACTGGGAAACACCCATACATACTCATTTACACACACACTCAGTTAATCAATTCCCCTATAGCGCATGTGTTTGGACTGTGGGGGAAACCGGAGCACCCAGAGTAAACCCACGCCAACACGGGGAGAACATGCAAACTCCACACAGAAACGCCAACTGACCCAGCCAGGACTCGAACCAGTGACCTTCTTGCTGTGAAGTCACAGTGCTAACCACTGAGCCTTGTGTTGCCCAATATAAAATGTTATAAAACTAAAATGTTCCTCATCCTCAAGTGGTTCTAATGTTTTAAGAGTTTCCTTCTTCTTAAACACAAATGAAGATGTTTTGAAGGTTACTCTAAAAAAATACTGGGTTATTTTAACCAAAATTTGGGTCAAATATGTGACCCTGGAGTCAATAGATATGTTCCCGTCATTCATTCATTCATTTTCCTTTGGCTTAGTCCCTTATTTATCAGGGGTCGCCACAGTGAAATGAACCGCCAACTGTTCCAGCATATGTTTTACGCAGCGGATGCCCTTCCAGCAGCACCCCAGTACTGGGAAACACCCATACACACTCATTCACACACACACACACTCATACACTACGGCCAATATAGTTCATCAATTCCCCTATAGCGCATGTGTTTGGGACTGTGGGGGAAACCGGAGCACCCAGAGGAAACCCACGCCAACATGGGGAGAACATGCAAACTCCACACAGAAACACCAACTGACCCAGCCGGGACTCGATCCAGCAACCTTCTTGCTGTGAGGTGGCAGTGCTAACCTCTGAGCCACCGTGCCACCCCAATATAATATGTTATATAACTAAACTAATTACTCATCCTCAAGTAGTTCAAAAGCTTTATGAGTTTCCTTCTTTTTAAACACAAATGAAGATGGTTTGAAGGTTACTATAAAAATACTGGGTTATTTTAACCAAAATTTGGGTCAAATATGTGACCCTGCAGTCTATGGATATGTTGCCGTCATTTATTCATTCATTTTCCTTCGACTCACTGTCTTTATTTATCAGAGGTCACCACAGTGGAATGAACCGCCAACTTGTCCAGCATATGTTTTACACAACGGAAGCCCTTCCAGCCGCAACCCAGTACTGGAAAACACCCATACACACTCATTAACACACACACACTCATACATTGCAGCCAATTTAGCTTACCCAATTCCCCTATCGCGCATGTGTTTGGACTGTGGGGGAAACCGGAGCACCCGGAGGAAACCCACGCGAACACAGGGAGAACATGCAAACTCCACACAGAAACGCCAACTGACCAAGCCGGGTCTCAAACCAGCGACCTTCTTGCTGTAAGGCGAAGTGCTAACCACTGAGCCACCCCCTTGTTCCCGTCACTGAATAAAACAACATTTATTGTGACCTTTAATCTCAGAATTGCATGAAACGAACTCGCAATTTTGACTTTTTTTCTCAGAATTATGATGTGAACGTGAAATTATGAATTATTAGATCAGAACTGCGAGATCTAAATTCACAATTGTGTGATATAAAGTCAGCATTTGTGATTAAAGAGTCAAAATAACCTTTTTTACAGGTGTTTTTAGGGCTTATGTTGTGTGACTATTATTGGTAAAAATACATTAAATGAGTCAAAATTATAGATTTGTTTAATGCCAAAAATTATCATGAAGATATTTAGTAAATTTGCTACGGTAAATATACATATATATAAATAATATATATATATATATATATATATATATATATATATATATATATATATATATATATATATATATACACACACACACACATTTTCATTAGTAATATGCAATGCTAAGAACTTAATTTGGACAACTTTAAACGTGATTTTTTTCAATATTTATATGATTAATTTATCAATATTTAAATAACCCTCCTATTTAATCTTTTCAAACAGTTCTCTAATTCATTCATTCGTTTTCTTTTCGGCTTAGTCCCTTTAACAATCTGGGGTCACCACAGCGGAATGAACCGCCAACTTATCCAGCATATGTTCCATGCAGTGGCTGCCCTTCCAGCTGCAACCCATCACTGGGAAACATCCACACACACTCATCCACAGTCATGCGCTACAGACAATTTAGCTTACCCAATTCTCTATACCACACGTCTTTGGACTGTGGGGGAAACCGGAGGAAACCCACGCCAACACGGGGAGAACATGCAAGCTCCACACAGAAATGCCAACTGACCCAGCAGGGACTCAAATCAGCGACCTTCTTGCTGTGAGGCAATCGTGCTACCCACTGCGCCACCGCGTCACCCAGTTCTCTAATATCTCAAGTAAATATTCTCCAATCCTAACAAAGTGTACATCAATGAAATGATGACTGTTAATGTGGTCCAGAGTCATATATTGACAAAACATACAGCTGGGTTAATCTTTTCAGTGCATTTTATAGTCCAAATTGTATCCATATTTTACTCAAATTTGGGTTTAAATAATATTATATATTATAATAATATTATATTATATTAAAACATATTTTTAGAGTGCTAAAACCGGTAACCATTGACTTCCATAGTAGGAAAAACAAATACTATGAAGGTCAATGGTTACCAGTTTTCAACATTTTTCAAAGTATCTTCTTTTGTGTTTAACAGATGAAATAAAATGTGAATGATGAGTAAATGATGACAGAACTTTCATTTTTCTGTGAACTGTCTCTTTTAAAAAATCCTTGTAAACAGATCATCCACAAACAGTGTTAAATGATTGTAGATTTTCGATAAACAGTATTATTAAATTTGCTAATTAGTGCTGATAATCTCCGACATCAACTGATGTATTATCGCTTTACACATGCATGAGAAAGTCTCCAAATATTCCCGTGGTGTATTTATGGTTATGATACCGACAAAGACATTATGAAGTATTTGAGAAGTGCATTGCAAACACCGTCCATCGTGTTCTAGCTGTATGTTTAGAGGTACTTCTGTGCAAAAGAGCCATAAGAGAACACAAACCCTTCAGAAACATCATTACAGACTCAAGAAACATTTCTGAGAAGTGCAGGACTGAAAGAAACGAGAGAAAAAGGCACTTTACATCTGAAACCAGCCTGGAAGACCAGCGAACGGGCTGAATTAAGCAGATCTCCAACCAGCAGAACTTACTGATTATCTTCAAGATCCAGTCCCATAATTCACCACATACTCAGCTTTAATTTAAAGCTCAAAGCTTCTTCCCATGTGCTGTAAGTGCTGGGTGCAGCATTCACACACATCATCATCATTATTACAGTGATTAATAATAACATCATCACCATCTGCATTATTTGCATGTAAAAGTTTGAATATTCGCCCGTGGAAAAAACACTGAAGTCGATTTAAAAATGAAAAAGACGCATTTTTACATACAGATCCCAACCCAGAATATTCCAAGAGAGAAAGGCATAAATAATCTCCAAAAAAGCAGTCCTTTGATTAAAAAAGCACATCCAAGAGAGAGTTTTAAATACAAAAAATGTATGTAGAAAAAAGCACAATGTTTCTGTACAACACAATCGATCAATCGGGAGAAGAGTGGTGAGCAGTAATAATAAAAGCAGAGCTTCACACTGTGGTTTCCCCCTGTTTGCTGTTCGCCAGTCTCGTGTAAAACTTTCTCCAGGAATTGAGCGTCTTTCCAGACCATATCCAGAAGCCGGAGGTGATGCCCACGATCAGGGTCATCAGGTATTTGATCATGAACACCGTGAAGTCCGGGTTCATCTGCGGGTTGTGCGCGGGACACGGCACCGCGTATGTCTTGCACGAGTGCGCGCTCCACGTCTGCTCCCAGTGCGCGCGGAAGGCCTGCTCGTAGAAGTAACAGGCGATCACGATGGTGGCCGGAACCGTGTAGAGCACGCTGAAGATCCCGATCCGCACCATCAGCTTCTCCAGCTTCTCCGTTTTCGTGCCGTCGTGCTTCATGATGGTCCTGATGCGGAACAACGACACGAATCCCGCCAGGAGGAACGAGGTGCCGATGAACAGGTACACGAAGAGCGGCGCGAGCACGAATCCGCGCAGCGCGTCCACGCTGTTGATGCCCACAAAGCACACCCCGCTGAGCACGTCCCCGTCCACCTGACCCACAGCAAGGATGGTGATGGTTTTGATGGCGGGCACTGCCCAGGCCGCGAGGTGGAAGTACTGCGAGTTGGCCTCGATGGCCTCGTGACCCCATTTCATCCCGGCCGCCAAGAACCAGGTGAGCGCCAGGATCACCCACCAGATGGAGCTGGACATGCTGAAGAAGTACAGCATCATGAACAATATGGTGCAGCCTTCCTTCTTGGTGCCCTGGACCACAGTCCTGAACTCGTTCTCGAACTGCTCGTTGCAGACCACTTTGTCCTCCAGGAGAAATCCAGCGATGTAGGCGATGGACACCATGGTGTAGCAGCCGGACAGGAATATGATGGGTCTCTCCGGGTAGCTGAAGCGCTTCATGTCCACCAGATAAGTCAGAACTGTGAATAAAGTAGAAGCGCAGCATAGGACGGACCAGATCCCGATCCAGATGCGCGCAAACTTCTGCTCGTCCTCGCTGAAGTACATCATGCCGTGCAGTTTTCTGGGCTCGCAGGGCGCTCCGCAGTTGTCCTCGCCCAGGAAGTGGTAGTTGAGGTACGGAGGGACTCTGAGCGACGCCGGGCACTGGAAGCGGCCGCGCGTGGAGAGCTCCGGAGCCGCCTGCGTCGCGTCGGGAGTCGGGTTGACCGGGGAGCTCGGCCCGGTGGTGTTCTGTCCCACGCAGAGCTCTCCGCCGTGCACCGGGAAGGACTCGCACGCCAGGCTCTCCGGCCACTGGAAGCCGAATTTATTCATCAGCGCCTCGCAGCCCTGACGCGCGCGCTCGCACAGGGACCGGCACGGCGGCAGCGCCTGCTCCAGCACCGTGCACACCGGCGCGTACATGGAGCACAGGAAGAACTTGAGGTCCGGCGAGCACTGCACTTTCACCAGCGGGTAAAACTGATGCACTTCTAGTCCCGCGTCCTCCTGGTTGGTGTGGCCGAGCAGGTTGGGCATGATGGTCTCATTGTAGGCGATGTCCGTGCACAGAGGGATGGAGATGGGCTGGCAGAAGCCATGCTCGGGCACCGACATCCCGCGGTCTCCGTATTGCGCGCGGGCGCTCAGAGCTCCGAGGGCGATCAGGAAGAGCGCGCGCGCGGCCATACTTTCGGTGTGCGGTGAGAAAGAGTCTCCAGTCGGCCAGCGTGGCCGCCAGCGTAGCTTTCTCCACTCTCTCTGTCTCTGTGTGTATGTGTATGTGTGTGTGTGTGTTTGACTCCGAGTAAAGTTGTGTGAAGTGCTGCTGGAGCTCCGTGGGTCGCTCTGGACCGGAGCGCGGAGTGTCGCGGTGTGTGTCGGAGTTTGGAGCTGTTCAGACCCGCTCAGGCGCCCTGCTGTCTGCGGCTCATCAGCGTCGGGCGCGGGCGGGGCGGCGGACAGACGGAGCGCGGAGGGAGCGTCGCGATTTCGTTCCCTTTGCGTTTTTCTGAGGGTGCGAATGAGAAGGTGCAATTTTTTCAGCAACATTACTTTGTGTAAGGCTTCAGTTAATCGAATGTATGCATTTATTTAAATTACATCTAATCTATTCTCATTCATTCATTTTCCTTCGGCTAAGTCCCTTATTTATCGGAGGTTGCCACAGCGGAATGAACCACCAACTATTATGGCATATGTTTTACACATCCTATGTCCTTCCAGCCGCAACCCAGTATATACACTCTTAGTGGATAGCTCTGTGGCTTCACAGAAGGTCGCTGGTTCGAGTCTCGGCTGGGTCAGTTGTCATTTCTGTGTGGAGTTTGCATGTTCTCCCGATGTTGGTGTGGGTTTCCTCCAGGTGCTCCGGTTTCCCCCACAGTCCAAACACATGCGCTATAGGGGAATTGATGAACTAAATTGGCTGTAGTGTAGGAGTGTGTGTGTGAGAGAATGAGTGTGCATGGGTTTTTCCCAGTACTGGGTTGCATCTGGAAGCGCATCTGCTGTGTAAAACATATGCTGGAATAGTTGGTGGTTCATTCCGCGGTGGCGACCTCTGATGATTAAAGGGACTAAGCTGAAGGAAAATGAATAAGTAAATAATCATATGCAAATATGCATGCAAATAATAATACTAACATTAATATTATTATTAATAATAACAACATTTCTAAAGCACTGTTCATCTGTAAACACACACACACACACACACACACTAATGTACAGCGGTGTGAAAATCGCGACGGTCCCTAGATCTGCTGCTCTGCTATTGGCTGCTGTGTGTGTCTGTAGGAGAAACCAGAGGAACATGATTTGCTCTGACAGGAGAATGTAAAGACAGCCTTCACTAAGAGTCTGCAGACGCCTGGAATACAAAACACCTCCAGTTCACTGCGCTACAGCTCGCATACACTGCACACACTCAGCATGGACATTTATTAATATTATAACAACAACAACAACAATAATAATAGTAATAAAATAATAATAATAACAACAACAACAATAATAATAATAATAATAATAATAATATGAACAGTAAAAATAATAATACAAATAGTAATATAATAATTATAATAATAAAAACATAATAAAAAAACAACAATAATAATAATATAAAATAATTCTAATAAAATAATAATGATAATAATAATGACAACAACAATAATAATAGTAATAATAATAATATGAATAGTGAAAATAATAATAATAAAAATACTAATAAAATTACAATAATAATAGTAATAAAATAATAACAACAACAACAAATAATAATAATAATAATAATAATAATATTAATATGAAGAGTAAAAATAATAATACAAATAGTAATAAAATAATAACAATAATAATAACAACAAAAGAATAGTAATAAAATAGTAATAATAATAACAATAATATCATTAATAATATTAATTATAGTTATAATAACAACAACAAATAACAACAATAATAGTAATAATAATATGACTAGTAAAAATAATAGTAATAAAAATAGTAATAAAATAACAATAATAATAATAGTAATAAAACAACAACAATAAATAATCAATATATATATATATATATATATATATATATATATATATATATATATATATATATATATATATATATATACGAATAGTAATATTAATAAAAATAGTAATAAAATAATAACATTAATAATATTAACAACAACAACAATAATAGTAATAAAATAATAATAATAATATTAATAATAATAATAACAACAACAACAATAATAATAAACAATAATAATAATAGTAAAAATAATAATCATAATAATAAAATAACAATAATAATAACAACAACAATAATATTAGTAATAGAAATAAAAATAATAATAATAACAATAATATCGTTAATAATAATAATAATTATAATAATAATATGAATAGTAAAAATAATAATAAAATTGTAATAAAATAATAACAATAATAAAATAATAATATGAATATGAATAGCAAAAATAATAATAGAAATAGTAATAACAATAATAATAATAGTAATAAAATAATAATAGTAATAAAATAATAACAACAATAACATCATTAATAATAATAGTAATAATAACAACAACAATAATAGTAATAATAATATTAGTAATAAATTATACGTATATTTATATATTTTAAATAATTAGGTTAACTTGGCAGGTTAGGGTAATTAGGCAAGTTATTTTATAATGATGGCTTGTTCTGTAGACTATTGAAAAAAATATATAGCTTAAGGGGGCTAATAATATTGACCTGAATGGTGTTTAAAAAAATTAAAATCTGCTTTTATTCTAGCCGAAATAAAACAAATAAGACTTTCTCCAGGAGAACAAATACTATCAGACATACTGTGAAAATTTCCTTGCTCTGTTAAACATCATTTGGGAAATATTTAAAAAAGAAAAGAAAATTCAAAGGGGGTTCAATAATTCTGACTTCAACTGTATATATATGAAGAGTTCAGACGCAAAACCCTCTAAATCCATCAGACCTCTGTTTTTTTTTTTTTTTTTTGTAAATGAGCATTTTCTATCAGGCTCCTCTGATTAGGTTCAGTTTTATTTTATATGTAATGATAAGGTTATTAGCTGGTAAATAAAATACCTTTTTTTTTTTCAAAAATGTCACTTTAGACCATTGTTTGGTTTTTAACAAGGTAAATGTTCTTTTGCGTCAAAACCAGCTAAATCCTCTTCTGCTTTTTTTGGAAAAACCTCTAAATACATATATCGGGACAAGACAGTGTAGCTGAAAATCACTAAAGATGCAATTAGAAATTATTTTACCAAACATAAAACACATTACACAAACCACTTGAAGTTGAAAAAACACATAAATCTGTCAAATATAAGTGGCGGTTCATTCCACTGTGGTGACCCCTGATAAACCAGGGACTAATGAAAAATGAATGAATGAAATTAGTCAAGTAAGTGCATTAATCAATAACAATAAAATTAACATTATATTTGTCTTTTAAAAATTTGCTTACATTAGCAAATAAAACACAAGGTATAGGCCTACTGGACAAAAAGGGGACGCCTCTCAGACACTAGCTGTCAGTGTCATTCATTCTCACCATACTCAAAGTCTTGGTCTCTTTATTTCGTCTTTTGTTTATCCTCATAGATAAGAACAGCATCTTAACTTTGTCTTTCGTGAAATGGAGTTGCTGTTTAATGTAGCTATAGTAAATCAGACTCATTCAAAGTAGCGTCTGCGCATAAAAATCGTTATGAACGCATGTTACACTTCTGGCTGTACAGTGTGTTTTCTTGTTCTTATAATGCACAGAGTTTTGAGGTAAGGGACGTTTTCATTTGCCATTCACTGACAGTCGGACAGGCTCATCTAAATCTAAATCAAGATCGGAATAGATCTCCTCATAAAGCCGGCTCATCAGCGCGCCGTAACATTAAAAACATATGATTTGATTCACGCCTTCTGATTGGTTCTCGGGATATAGCGGCTTTTGCTGTCAAACGCAAGTGACGTTTAGCGGCTTTTGCCAACAAACTTATTTCTGAATGAGCTGATGCTGCGATTTAGGTGATTTGAAGCAAAAATATTTGTTGATCATACACTACGTGCCTAAAGCATTCACTCAATGACTATGTTTACATGGACATCAGTAATCAAATTATTTGCTTTAATCTAATTAAGAGAATAATAATACTAAGGTGTTTACATGAGTTGCTTTTTGAGTGTTACTTTCATGATCGCGTTTTACATGTTATAGCACATAATTCGATTAACGTCATCGCGTCACCGCGCTATCCACATTTCCTCTGGAGTTCCATGTAATTTCGAGTGTTTCATTTTTTATTTGTCGACTTTAACTGCAGTTTGGCACTTTCACTTTCATTCACGAACATTTCATGCATGCCCCCCCGTGACAAACGAGATATTGGATGCAACTATGAACTGCTGAAAGAGTAGCTTTAGTGGAAGTTCATACCGCATGCTGAACGGAAGAAAATAAACCTCCGCATTTCACCATGCAGGTGTCTGTGGTCTGCACTGACTCGGTAGGTGCAAAGAGTGTCAATCAGCCGTGAGTTTGTGTGTGTGGACTACCCTGTCGCAAAAAGCGGCTTAAAGTCCTACATGACGGTAATAGTTTGATTAAGGTATTTACATGTCTGTACTGCACTTCATTAATGCGACTAAAATCGGCATACTCCACACGTCTTAATTCAATTTCTCTTTAGTTAAATTATGATCTTAATCTGATTAAATAAATCAAAAATTGCTGTTTACATGGTAGACTCTTAATCAGAGTATTGTCTAAATCGCATTAAAATCACTGTCACTGTCATTATCTTATTTTTGGCGGAAGTGGCGTTTAGCGGCTTTTGCATCTGAACTCTTCATACATATTTATGTTAACCCCGCCGGTCCTACACCACCCAAACCCGCTCTGAGCTGGGGTCGAACCGGCGACCTTCCGCATGGGAGTCGGTTGATCTAACAAGGAGGCTAAAGACCATGGCTTCTAGCATCTGTCGCTAGAGCATCTTTAGAGGTCAGAGGAGTGAGGTTTACCTGCACAGCACTTACTAGCTGGCCTTCGTTACACTCACTCCCCTAAACCTCACTCCCATCCGGGTCACGGCACCAATGTAACCCTGCTGGTCCTATGCCAACCAACCCGCTCCGAGCTGGTATCGAACCGGCGACCTTCCACATGGGAGTCGGTTGTTCTACCAAGGAGGCTAAAGACCATGGCCCCTAGCGTCTGTCGCTAGAGCATCTTTAGAGGTCAGAGGAGTGAGGTTTACCTGCACAGCACTTACTAGCTGGCCTCCGTTACATATACACATACAGTTGAAGTCAGAATTATTCGCCCCCCTATGAATTTTCTTTTCTTTTTTAAATATTTCCCAAATGATGTTTAACAGAGTAAGGAAATTTTCACAGTATGTCTGATAATATTTTTTCTTCTGGAGAAAGTCTTATTTGTTTTATTTCAGCTAGAATAAAAACAGTTTTTAATTTTTTTAAACACCATTTTATGGTCAAAAGTATTAGCCCTTTTAAGCTATATTTTTTTCTGAGAGTCTGCAAAACAAACCATCGGTATAGCTTGCCTAATTACCCTAACCTGCCTAGTTAACCAAATTAACCTAGTTAAGCCTTTAAATGTCACTTTAAGCTGTATAGAAGTGTCTTGAAGAATATCTAGTCAAATATTATTTACTGTCATCATGACAAAGATAAAATAAATCAGTTATTAGAGAGGAGTTATTAAAACTATTATGATTAGAAATGTTTTGAAGAAATCTGCTCTCTGTTAAACAGAAATTGGGGGAAAAAATAAACAGGGGGGCTAATAATTCTGACTTCAACTGCATATGATTAAATAAATAAATAATATTATTAAATTATAATTAAATTAATAGATTAATAAAATATTTTTAAATACAATTTTAAATGAACAAATATATATATATATATATATATATATATATATATATATATATATATATATATATATATAATAATTATTATTATTATTTTTTTTTCATTTTATTAAAAAAAATTTGTTGCCTTTCTAGAAACTAATACTTTTTTTTTTATCCTTCTCTTTATAAGGACCTATAAAAGAGGAGCTGAAAGCAATATGACAGTCATAATAATAACAACAGTCCAAAACTGTTCGCATTACTCAAACATAACACACAAGGTGCGTCTCAAATCGCATACTTATGCACTATTTTACGCCATTTTGTAGTATAAATAGTGTAAGTAGTGCGTTTACACTGAAAACTCTAAAAATAGTAAGTGCACTTTAATTACCCGGATGATGCACTCATTCGACTGGCAAAATGAAGTGTGTAATGATGGACACTTCACGCACTCAACAGCCGCACAACAGCTATCGGGCGCACATGTTGGATAACTTTATTTATTTTGGATTGTGAAAGCAAAATTCTCCTATGAGAGTGATTATAGCGCCTCCCGATGGGGAATGTGGTAATACTCCCAGCAGGTATTATTTGGTACTTTGGTCATTTATTTCACAAATTTGGCCACCGTCAAACATCATCTGGGAAACGGGTTGAATTTCCGCTTAGTAAAAAAACATTAGTGTTTCATTTGGGACGACACTACATACATATACTATGCTGTTGAGTGTGCAAGTGCATAAGTACATAGTGTGCCATTTGGGACGCAGCTACACTTCCACTGAACTCAATCAAAGACTATAGAATACAGAAGAGACTCAATGTAAAACATCACTTTAAAAGAAACAACACCACAGTTTGGTTTGAAGCATTAATAAACTTTATTTATATCAGGTAAAACAATGAGAAACAACATTTACAGAAGGACATTACATCTTCCATAATAACATTACATACAGCTTCTAACAAATGATGCAATACTAATCTACGTTTCCTCGTGTATTAAAGTGACCGCTTATATGTCTCGGCTCCAGAACTGCTTGTCAGAACAAACAAAAAAATCATTATTTCAGTGCATATTACAAAAAAACCCAACAGATATAGAGGCGAGTGAAGCAAAAACACAGACTGAGTGTTGAGCGGATGCATATCCACGCCTGTATACTTTATATTTATATATATATATATTTATATTTACGTGTATGAATCAGTCAAGAAGGCATTCGCACAGCCCTCGTCATATATAGATTTATATGTACAGCCTAGTATATAACAAAGATTACAAAAAGATGATTAAATATTCACAGATCCAGAGACTAATATGATTGACAGCACATTCCATAGCATGTCCAACCCTTTCATTTACATATTTATATTCGGATTTAATAACCAGCTTTGAAGCAGGCGCCAATGTCTTCTCTTTGTTTCTTAATGATTCATGTCTTCGTCACAGTGCTAAATAATCATTCATTATTAGTTAGTCACTTATTATTACTGAGTCTCATCTTTAATCTATTCTTAAAGGGACAGTACACCCAAAATACGTTTTAGTCTCCCTGTATCTGATTACAAATGCAGGTTCCCACACAATTTCACCACATGTTGTCCAAATACAAATCAATTAAGTTATGCCGAGTTCAGACTGCATGATTTTTAAAGTAGTCGTGTCACAGATGTTTTCACACTGCATGACTATCTGAGTCTGTCGGTGCTGTGTTTACACTGTAGGATGGATCGGCGACAGGAGAGTTCACACTGCATGACTTTAAAATAGGAAGAATCACAGACAACTTTGTTTAAACTACACCTCACAACCAAACAAACGCGAGAAGTGACATGGAAATGACGTGAGATCACGTAATATATCTTTCGCTATTAACTACGTAATGGAAACAGGAGGCTTTAGCTTTAGAAACTTATGTTGCTTACCTGGCTTTTGAACAGAATTAACAAACTCTCAACTTTTTTTTACTTCTCGACCTGGTTGTGGTATTGCTCAGATGACACGTCAAACAGACATGGTGCTCCTGTCAAATTTACACTAGTTTTACCTCAATTTCTTGGGTCCAAATAAACTGAAAATGCCTCCCCGATGCCTCCCGCTGGCCTGCAGGTACCCGTACTAGTGGATGCTGCTCTCTCATTGGCTGTAGGTGATCGCGGATGTTATTTTCAATCAGAACACATTTCATACTGCATCATTTGAACAGCCAAATATCTCACGGGTGTCGGCGACTCATCGGCGATTCTCTCATATCGCGTGCTTGATAATTCACACTGTGTGATTGTCACTCATGTGAACGAGCACCGATCTGTCTGTGATGTCAGGCATTTGTCTGCGATTTCTCAAAACCTGTCGGCGAGTCAAAATCAGGGCTTAAATCATGCAGTCTGAACTCGGCATTTACAAATAAGTCCCTGATGTCTCCAGAGAGAGAGAGAGAGAGAGAGAGAGAGAGAGAGAGAGAGAGAGAGAGAGAGAGAGTGTGTGTGTGTGTGTGTGTGTTTGAAGTTCCAGCTCAAAATGTCAAAAGACATTAAAAAAGCTATTTTTTTTTTCCTGTTTAACATAAAATAAGATATTTTGAAGAATGTTAATGCTGCCTTTCAGATAATTCAGATTACTTTCTGCTAAAAAATGCTGGGTTGTAATTAAAGCAAGGACTTTACACTGTAGGAATACCGTTAATAAACAGTTATTTAGTGATTCACAAGTGTTTTGTGTTTATTTGCGGTTGTGAATAAATATAATAATAATAATATTAATAATAATAATAATAATTCCTTACATTTATTTAGCGATTTTCTGGCTTCTCAAAGCACTTTACACATAGGGGGGAATCTCCTCATCCACCACTAGTGTGCAGCATCCACCTGGATGACGCGATGGCAGCCATTTTGCGCCAGACCGCACACCACACACCAGCTGATTGGTGGAGAGGAGAATGAGTGAGTAAGACAATTATGATATGGGGATGGTTAGGAGGCCATGATGGACAGAGGCCAGTGAGCAGACTCTTTTTCGAAGGACATCCTGGGTTTTTTAATGACCACAGAGAGTCAGGACCTCGGTTTAACGTCTCACTGAGCAGTATAGAGTCCCCGTCACTATACTGGAACAGTAGGACCCACACAGACTGCAGGTTAAGCGCCCCCTGCTGGCCTCACTAACACCACTTCCGGCAGCAACCTAGCTTTCCCATGTGGTCTCCCATCCCATCCGGGCGCAGCCCTGCTTAGCTTCAGTGGGCGACCATGTGAGAGCTGCAGTGAGCTAGCTGCCGGCTGCATTATGGGATGTTGATGTCTGCTCTGGCCACTTTTGATGTTGAAAATTCAACTTTACAGTTTAAAGCCTAATTTATACTTGACACATCCGCTAGTTTGCTTAAGTGCGCGCGGCAAATGTGGTCATCGCTGTGTTTGCAGAGGTTCACTTTGGGTGCGTGTGACACGATTTCGGCAAGCGGAGTGTACAAAATTCTTTGAAACTCGAGCGAACAGTTCACCGCATTTCATTTGAGTTGAATATGAATCACTTTGAAGAGATTTTGTCTGAAACAGGTATGACTGTACCTTTATGATCTTTATGATCCGTCCATGTGTGATCACATAGGGAGAACCAGATGAACAATAATTATTGGCTAGAAATTGCAACAGCCGTGGGAAAGGAGGAAAGTTTTTGAAAAAGTTTAGAAAAACCTGAGGGATAAGTTTGTTAAGTGAAGTTTATTTCTAAACTAATTTCGAGAGGATCACGTGCTTATGCTTGCTAGTGGCTGGACCCGCATGATCCAATTCACATTGATGATCCCTAAGCTACTATAAATACCCTGGGTTACGTACCACCGCTATCTTTGCTTTGAAGAATCCCCCCTTCCACCCCTACTCCTCCTCCTTACTAGATGGGTGACACGGTGGCCCAGTGCTGTTGCCTCACAGCAAGAACATCTCTGGTTCCAGACTTTACCAAACCAGCAGATGCTTCTGTGTGGAGTTTGCACGTTCTCCCCGTGCTCACATGGGTTTCCCCCGGGTTCCCCGGTTTCCTCCCACCGATCAAAAACATGCAACCTAAGTTTATTGACTAATCCAAATCAACACCATAGACTTGCTCCTACCTAGTAGTTATCTCTTTAAAGAGAAACTACTATCTGCTCTTCAGCCACTATGACAGGGGAGTTCTCGAGATCTACCTGAGCTCAAACTCCCCTCTCGCCTTGCAACGGGAGGGAGCCCCGGGCTCGAGGATTTTATGACCTCAGGGCTCTCTCCCAGGACAGCATGCCAAACAAGCTTTATGATCAATCATCAGCTAAGTGTGAACTCTTGAAAACCAAAAAGAGAGACCATGCAAAAGTGGAGACCCGGGTACATTATTACAGAAATATGTTTTTCCACCATTATAGGTGGACTGATGCAGGGGCGTAGCAACCAGGGGGGACGATTTTAGAGGCAGACCATTTCAAAACAGGTGATTAATAATTATGTAAATGTAAAGTTTTGGATCTCATTCTGCTGTCCCCCCTCCCCCCACTTTTAAAATGTCCGCTACACCCCTGGACTGATGTATATTTTACAATCTCGAATTTAAAACAATTTAATAGTTACAAAACTAAAATGAAGTAATAAAATTATGTCTTTGGTAACTTGTAGGGAATATTTGAACCTATTTGTTTACAATATACTGCTGCCCTGTTTTCATGGACTTTATCGATGGTGATGTTCAGGAATGTTGCACCATTATTGCCTTGGTATATAAGTAGGGGACACAAACCAGCCAGACAGAATTATGTCAACGGTGAGCTAAATCTATCAAAAACAATGTCAGTATTTTAGTAAGTGTGCTTTTTTGCTTTTATTCTTGCCATAATAAAAAATATAATTGTACAGCAACCCATGTTCTGTTGTCATTGATATTTAACTTTAATAGGTAAAACTGTCCAGATATTGTGAGGTGTGCGCGCAGTCAGCGGAGGTTCAGGCAAAAGTATAAATCAGCCTTAACAATGTGACTTTTATTGACATTTTAGTCATTTAAAATAATATAATGTATAAAAAATTATTTATAGAGAGTTTTACATAGTTTTATACAGTATTTCGTTTATTCATTTTCCTTCGACTTAGTCCTTTATTCATCAGGGGTCACCACAGCCGAATGAACCACCAACTATTCCAGCATATGTTTTACACAGCGGATGCCCTTCCAGCTGCAACCCAGTACTGGGAAACACCCATACACACTCATTCACACAAACACACACACACACTTATCCACTTCGGCCAATTTAGATCTTTAGATTTGACATCAATTCCCCTATAGCGCATGTGTTTGGACTGTGGGGGAAACCGGAGCACCCGGACGAAACCCACACCAACACGGGCAGAACATGCAAACTCCACACAGAAACACCAACTGACCCAGCCGGGACTTGAACCAGCGACCTTCTTGCTGTGAGGCCACAGTGCGACAGCACTGAGACAATGTGCTGCCTTAGTTTTATACAGTATTTCTATATTTATATTCCTACTATTAAAGTAATTGGCTATCATTTGCCACAATGATATTTAAACCACACTGCTAATTTCCTGACAAGCAAAATATAGTGTCTTGTTTTTATAAATATGTCAAAATCAAAACAAAAAAAAGCAAAATATATAATTTTCACTTATTATTTCTGAAAACAATACACAAAGCATTTTACTCGTCTAGAAAATGATCCCTGATTTAAAATGTGCACTAGAAACAAGACAAAAACCTTTTTTGCAGTGCAACATTCTTCAAAATATCTTCTTTTGTGTTCAAATGGAAAAAAAAGAAAGTCATAAAGGTTTAGGACTACCTACATTTCTAATTTTAGTGTGTACTGTCCCTTTAAAAAGACATTAAAATACAGCAAGTGTTCTCATCTGTCATGTGTACAAATATTTAAAGCACATCGCGGGAAAATAACTCTGCTAACACTGTACTGCCTTAACAATTAATCTATAATCATATAGAAATGTGACACAGAAGACTGAAGATTTAGCTTTACATCCTAAAAATAAATTAACTGTATTTGACTGTATTTATGATCAAATAAATAATGCTTTGGTGGGCAGAAGAGATTTGTTTTTCAGAAAAAGAAACCTTATTTATTCAACAATTGCATATTTAGTACAAAATCCCTTTGCATGACTTGTTTTGCCTTCAGTTCTTAAAGGGACAGTTCACCCCAAAATTAAAATACTCAAGTGCTTCTAAACTCCTAAAAACTGATTTTCCCCCCAAACATTCTTCAAAATATCTTGTGTGTGTGTGTGTGTTCAACAAAAAAAGAAGCTCAAACAGGTTTCGAACAAATGTAGGATGAGGAAATGATGTCCGATTTCATTTTTTAGGTGCACTGTCCCTTTAAAAGCAAACATCCGTCCGTGTTTCTAGTTTGAGAAATCTTCATAAATACATGCAACGTGTCTCAATGTGTGTGTTTGTGGCCTTACTGAATTTACAGGTGCAAAAACGTGAGCTCAGAAGCTGGAATGTTTGCGCAAACATGTTGAAAAGTGCATTTAAGACTCCTCTGCTCTTTAACTGCGAGTCAAACTATGATGACTAAAGCTGAATCAAGAAGTACAGATATTAATCACGTAATAAATAGGATCGTGTCTGGATTTGTACTGTGTAATAGCTGCGAAGGCATGGTGTGTGTGTGTGTCAGTGGACATGCACGTCTGTACACATTCCATTCACGCTTATTAAATAATCGCTTCCTAAACACACCGATGACGTGTTACTGTACAATTCTGCATTATTTTCCATGTTAACAGTGCAGGGCCAAACATTGCTATTGTTCAATGAGCTCTTGCACATTTTCATGTCAGAGTAACGACTGAACACACTGGAGATTATATTATTATTATTATTATTGTGGCTCACCTGATCATCAGTTGAGCAGAAACCAAAATGCACGGAGAAAACAGGAAGAGCAGAATCTGAAAACTAGGGAAATAGTGCAGCTTTTGGGGAAGGTTTTTCAGATCGGCGTCCTTCAGTTGTAAATGTTCACACACAACATGATCCTGCATTAAAAACTGAGAGATGGAGAAATGGGAATGAATGCATGGGGATGGAGATGTGTTTTGAACTTCTTTCATCCATACTATCAGCACTTTTGGCTTACCGTTAGCCTGCTTTTCTTCAATCGAGAATGTTTCATATTCAGGTTGATGAACACTGAAGTGTGTGTATAACATCTCTATTACATTGTTTAGGGTTAGGTTAACTCTAGGTTAACCCTTATTGTTTTTGATCCTATTATTGCTTTGATGCACTTTGATCTATGCAAATGTTATTGGTATCAACTTATTATATATATATATATATATATATATATATATATATATATATATATATATATATATATATATATATCATTAATTTTCTTTTCGGCTTAGTCCCTTTATTAACCCGGGGTTGCCACAGCGGAATGAACCGCCAACTTATCCAGCATGTTTTTACGCAGCGGATGCCCTTCCAGCCGCAACCCATCACTGGGAAAATATATTTAAATATATATATACACTGCAAAAAAATTATATGATCAATTAGTCAGCATATGTAGGTCATTGTAACTTATTAAACTAAGTTAATCATGTTCTAACTTAATTTTATAAGTTACGCAAGCTGTTTTAAGTCAGTTTAACATAATAAATGTTTAATGG
Source organism: Danio kyathit (assembly GCA_903798195.1). Lineage (NCBI taxonomy): Eukaryota > Metazoa > Chordata > Actinopteri > Cypriniformes > Danionidae > Danio > Danio kyathit. The sequence goes on from LR812534.1 coordinate 70,450,604, forward strand.
AGTCATAAGGTTAATTTGATTCAGCTTAAAATTTTAAGGCAACCAGGATGTTTTTATTTTTTTACAGTACATATATATATATATATATATATATATATACACAGTTGAAGTCGGAATTATTCACCCCGTTTTTTTTTCTCCCCAATTTCTGTTTAACAGAGAGAAGATTTTCTTAACACATTTCTAAACATAATAGTTTAATAACTCATCTCTAATAACTGATTTATTTTCTCTTTGTCATGATGACAGTAAATAATATTACACTAGATATTCTTCAAGACACTTCTATACAGCTTAAAGTGACATTTAAAGGCTTAACTAGGTTAATTAGGTTAACTAGGCAGGTTAGGGTAGTTAGGCAAGTTATTGTATAATGATGGTTTGTTCTGGAGACCATTGAAAAAATATATAGCTTAAAGAGGCTAATAATATTGACCTTAAAATGGTTCTTAAAAAATTAAGAACTGCTTTTATTCTAGCTGAAATAAAACAAATAAGACTTTCTCCAGAAGAAGAAAATATTACCAGACATATTGTGAAAATTTCCTTGCTCTGTTAAACATCATTTGGGAAAAAGTTTAAAAGGGGGGCTAATAATTCTGATTTCAACTGTATATATATATATATATATATTTCTTTTTAAATATTTCTCAAATGTTTAACAGAGCAAGGAAATTTTCACAGTATTTCCTATAATATTTTTTCTTCTGGAGAAAGTCTTATTTGTTTTATTTTGGCTAGAATAAAAGCAGTTTTTAATTGTTTTAAATCCATTTTAGGCACAATATTTTTAGCCCCTTTAAGCTTTTTTTTTTCTCGATAGTCTACAGAACAAACCATCGTTATACAATAACTTGCCTAATTACCCTAACCTGCCTAGTTAACCTAATTAACCTAGTTAAGCCTTTAAATGTCACTTTAAGCTGTATAGAAGTGTCTTGAAGAATATCTAGTCAAATATTATTTACTGTCATCATGACAAAGAGAAAATAAGTCAGTTATTAGAAATGAGTTATTAAAACTATTATGATTAGAAATGTGCTGAAACAATCTGCTCTCCGTTAAACAGAAATTAGGGAAAAAATAAACAGGGGTGCGAATAAATCAGGGGGTTTAATAATTTTGACTTCAAATGTATAAATACCTCATTACTTCAACTGAAATGGAGTAAATTCACAGCACTCATGTAGATTATTATTTTTTTTACTCAAATGGTTTCTAGCAATCATTTTCCTCAAACGGTTTGAGTTGCCTTAACTTATTGGGTTTTACAGTACTCAGTTGGTTTGAGTTCTCTTCATTTATCAGGTTTTACTGTGCTCAAATTTCTTCATTTACTCAAATGGATTTACTCAAATGGATTATATTATAGAATATATTTTTATTTAAAAACTAAACTGGAGTATATATATATATGTGTGTGTGTGTGTGTGTGTGTGTGTGTGTGTGTGTGTGTGTGTGTGTGTGTGTGTGTGTGTGTGTGTGTGTGTGTGTGTGTAGATAGATAGATAGATAGATAGATAGATAGATAGATAGATAGATAGATAGATAGATAGATAGATAGATAGATACACCACCATTTTTTTTCAAAAAAAATATTCTGTTCATCAAGGCGGCATTTATTAAATTAAGAAAAAAAGTTAAATTGTTAAATACTTATTAAATATTTATTTATTACTTATTGTATGTAGTTTCAAATTAAATTATTACTCCAGTCATTACTGCTTTTATTACTATTACCATTAATAATAATATAAATAGTAATAATAATAATAATAATAATTAATATCTCCTCCATGAACCGCCACCTTATCGTGGTGGAGGGGTTTGTGTGCCTGAGTGATCCTAGGAGCTATGTTGTCGGGGGCCAATGCCCCTGGTAGGGTCTCCCAAGGCAAAAAGGTCTTAGGTGACAGGTCAGACTAAGTGCGGTTCAAAAACCCCTTATGAGAAAAAGACCGTCAAAGATCGTGACGTCGCCCGGTATGGCGCAGCCGGGGCCCCACCCTGGAGCCAGGCCTGGGGTTGGGGCTCGTAAGCGAGCGCCTGGTGGCCGGGTTTTTTCCCACGGAACCCGGCCGGGCTTAGCCCGAAAGAGCGACGCGGGACCATCCTCCAGCAGGCCCACCACCTACAGGGGGAGCCGTAAGGGGCCGGTGCATTGTGGAACGGGTGGTGGTCGAAGGTTAGGACCACGACAACCCGATCGTCAGACACAGAGACTGGCTCTTGGGACATGGAATGTCACCTCACTGGGAGGAAAGGAGCCCGAGCTTGTGCGGGAGGTGGAACGGTACCAGCTAGAGATAGTTGGGGTCACCTCCACGCACAGCTGGGGCTCTGGAACTCAACTTCTTGAGAAGGGCTGGACTTTCTTCTACTCTGGAGTTGCTCACGGTGAGAGGCGGCGGGCTGGTGTGGGCTTCCTTATAGCTCCCCAACTTAGCCGCCATGTGTTGGAGTTTTCCCCGGTGAACGAGAGGGTCGCCTTCCTGCGCCTTCGGGTCAGGGATAGGTCTCTCGCTGTGGTTTGTGCCTACGGGCCAAACACCAGTGTAGAGTACCCGGCCTTCTTGGAGTCCTTGGGAGGGGTGCTGGAAGGTGCTCGGACCGAGGACTCCATTGTTCTACTGGGGGACTTCAATGCCCACGTGGGTAACGACAGTGATACCTGGAGAGGCGTGATTGGGAGGAACGGCCTCCCTGATCTGAATCCGAGTGGTGTTTTGTTATTGGACTTCTGTGCTAATCATAGTTTGTCCATAACGAACACCATGTTCAAGCATAAGGGTGTACATCAGTGCACATGGCACCAGGACACCCTAGGGCGGAGGTCAATGATCGACTTTGTTGTTGTATCATCTGATCTCCGACCGTATGTCTTGGACACTCGGGTAAAGAGAGGGGCAGAGCTGTCAACTGATCACCACCTGGTGGTGAGTTGGATCCGCTGGCAAGGGGGTAAGCTGGACAGACCTGGCAGGCCCAAGCGTATTGTGAGGGTCCTCTGGGAACGTCTGGCTGAACCCCAAGTCAGAGGGATTTTCAACTCTCACCTCCGGAAGAGCTTTGACCAGATCCCGAGGGAGGCTGGAGACATGGAGACTGAGTGGTCCATGTTCTCCGACTCCATTGTTAACGCGGCCGTGAGGAGCTGTGGCCGTAAGGTCTGTGGTGCCTGTCGGGGCGGCAATCCACGAACCCGGTGGTGGACACCGGAAGTAAGGGATGCTGTCAACCTGAAGAAGGAGTCCTACAGGTCTTGGTTGGCTTGCGGGACTCCTGAGGCAGATGATGGGTATCGGCAGGCCAAGCGTGCTGCAGCCCGGGCAGTTGCGGAAGCAAAAACTCGGGCCTGGGAAGAGTTCGGGGAGACCATGGAGGAAGACTATCGGTCGGCCCCAAAGAGATTCTGGCAAACTGTCCGGCGCCTCAGGAGGGGAAAACAGCTCCACATCGAAACTGTTTACAGCGTAAGTGGGGAGCTGTTGACCTCGACTGGGGATGTGGTCGGACGGTGGAAGGAATACTTTGAGGATCTCCTTAACCTGACCGACATGTCTTTCATCGAGGAAGCAGAGACTGGGGATGCAGGGGTGGACTCACCCATCACCCAAGCTGAAGTCACTGAGGTAGTTTGCAAGCTCCGCAGTGGCAAAGCAGCGGGGGTGGATGAGATTCACCCTGTGTATCTTAGGTCTCTGGATGTTGTGGGGCTGTCTTGGTTGACACGTCTCTACAACATCGCATGGAGGTCGGGGACAGTACCTCTGGACTGGGCAACTGGGGTGGTGGTTCCCATTTTTAAGAAGGGGGACCGGAGGGTGTGCTCCAACTATAGGGGGATCACACTCCTCAGCCTCCCGGGGAAAGTCTATGCCAGAGTACTGGAGAGGAGGATCCGGCCAATGGTTGAACCTAGGATCCAGGAGGAACAATGCGGCTTTCGTCCGGGCCGTGGTACACTGGACCAACTCTATACCCTCACCAGGGTGCTCGAGGGTTCATGGGAGTATGCCCAACCAGTCCACATGTGTTTTGTGGACTTGGAGAAGGCGTTCGACCGTGTCCCTCGTGGCATTCTGTGGAGGGTGCTCGGGGAGTATGGGGTCAGAGGCGCTCTGTTAAGGGCCGTCTCGTCCCTGTATGAACAGAGTAGGAGTCTGGTTCGCATTGCCGGCAATAAGTCAGACTTGTTTCCAGTGCATGTTGGACTCCGGCAGGGCTGCCCCTTGTCTCCAATTCTGTTCATAATTTTTATGGATAGAATTTCAAGGCGCAGCCTGGGGCTGGAGGGGGTCCGGTTGGGGGACCACAGAATCTCATCTCTGTTATTCGCAGATGATGTTGTTCTGTTGGCTTCATCAAACATGGACCTTCAGCATGCACTGGGGCGGTTTGCTGCCGAGTGTGACGCGGCTGGGATGAGAATCAGCACCTCCAAGTCCGAGGCCATGGTGCTCCACCGGAAAAAGGTGGTTTGCCATCTTCAGGTTGGAGGAGAGTCCTTACCCCAGGTGGAGGAGTTCAAGTATCTCGGGGTTTTGTTCACGAGTGAGGGAAGGATGGAACGTGAGATTGACAGGCGGATTGGTGCAGCGGCAGCAGTAATGCGGTCGATGTACCGGTCCGTCGTGGTGAAGAAGGAGCTAAGCCGAAAGGCAAAGCTTTCGATTTACCGGTCAATCTACGTTCCTACTCTCACCTATGGTCATGAGCTTTGGGTCATGACCGAAAGGACAAGATCTCGGATACAAGCGGCTGAAATGAGTTTTCTTCGAAGGGTGGCAGGGCGCACTCTTATAGATAGGGTGAGGAGCTCTGTCACTCGAGAGGAGCTCGGAGTAGAGCCGCTGCTCCTCCACATCGAGAGAAGTCAGTTGAGGTGGCTCGGGCATCTGTTTCGGATGCCTCCTGGACGCCTTCCTAGGGAGGTGTTCCAGGCATGTCCCACCGGGAGGCGGCCTCGGGGAAGACCCAGGACACGCTGGAGGGACTATGTCTCTCGGCTGGCCTGGGAACGCCTCGGGATCCCCCCGGAGGAGCTGGAGGAAGTGTCTGGGGAGAGGGAAGTCTGGGGTTCTCTCCTAAGACTGCTACCCCCGCGACCCGGCCCCGGAAAAGCGGCAGAAAATGAATGAATGAATGAATGAATAATTAATATTAGAGTGATTTCTGATGGATCATCTGACTCTGAAGACTGGAGTAATGAAGCTGAAAATTCATCATTAAAATCACTGGAATAAATAATTAAATTAAACGATTAACTACTTTTGAACAGTTATTTTATAGTGCAGTAACATTTCACAGATTTACAATGTGTCTTGTATTATTTGATGAAATAAATGCAGCCTTGGTGAGCAGGAGAAGCTTATTTTTAAAACATTTAAAAGTCCTACTGACCCCACATTTTTGACCGGTAGTGTTTATTTAAAGTAAACTTATGTAATGTAAATTGTCTGCTTTAATGTTTCAAATAACTTCAGTGAAAATCCAATGTCAATAATTGTACTTATTAATTGTACATAATGTGCTTTTGATTCATGAGATGAACTTATGGTTAAAGTTCAGAATGCAAGAACACGTCCTGTGTGAACATTTTTGAATGCCTTGTTCACACTGAGCGGTACAGTAGAGTACGGTACGGTTTGTTTAAGAATGGAGTTTCCTCTTGTTGGAATTGAAAATGACGATTCTGTAGCGTACTAAACCATACCGCTCAATGGAAATGAGCCAAAAGAATTCAAAATAATATGTACTGATCACTTCTGGGCTGTTTACATGACAACGTTTTCAGCCAAAAACTGGAAACTTTTTATACGATTTGCCTGTTCGTTTAAACCACAAAAACAACCTAATAAATGAAAGCCAATAAATCAGAAAACAAATTACGAATAAAACAAAATAAAAACAAATTTAATAATTTAATAAATTTAATAGAACAAATTTCAAAAACGCTGCTGTTGTTGTTTCCGTGTGAACACCTGAGAATGAGAGAAATGATGACATCACGCATGGTGTGTGTTTATGGAGGTTAAAGAATAAATTATACATTAAAGACCAGCTAAAACTAAACTAAACTAAAACACATAACAATGGCGGAGTGTGTGGTTGTGTTTTTGTTGCTAACGATACATCAGCAAAGTGCGGATTTACTTTACAAACAACAGCAGAGTTTACATTACAACAACACGTATTATATATTAGACGAAATTGTATAAGCGCCAAGTTGCCAATGTCACTTCGTTATAGGCACTGTTTACTAACAAGATGACAGCGCCATCTACTGGCCTGGCCATAGTAATCTTATGAGGAATGTAACTATTTTACGTATTATCAGAAAAGTGCCTAATTCGTACAAATTTAAACGATTTCATTTATGAAAATGTACATTTTTAAAAGGAGGCGTAGCCTCAAACTCCACCCCTTAATGGGGGGTTGAGCAAATGGTACTAAAATATACAAAAGAGATTGTACAAGTTGATACGAATTAGCCACTAAATAAAAAAAAGTTACAAACTACCGTTAGATTGCGTGACCGTTTTCACAATTTGTAAGTTTGTAAATACAGATTTTTGAAAAAAAAAAACGTTATCGCGTAAACGTGCAACCTTTTTCCGCAAACAAAAAAAGTTTCCATTTTTTTAGCTACATCGTTGTCATGTAAACATAGTCTTAGTAAGTGCAATTTATTCAAAGATTGTCACGGGCCTTTGGACGAAACAACGAAAACAGATTCATCTCCGAACGTAGACTAGCGAATTTCTTTCTCGTGCACAGTAGCACCAGTGCAAGTGTATTGCCTGTGTTTAACATGTAGACGCACGAACAGACGTACAGAGAAACTCACGTACGCAGATCTCCTCCATTACTGTTAATTGCTTTATCGCAGTCCCTGCAGTGAGCGAACGCATTGTTATTACGATTATTAGTTATTGTCACGTTATTAAATCGTACCATAGCCAACAATGTGGAAGTTTGCAGGAAATGCGAAATCGTTGATGCGTGATTGTGCGCGGGAGGAGGGCATTTGGTTTGTTCTCCAAGATAGACACGTATATATTTAACTGTACAAACATTCGTACATAGGTAGCTACATACACAAACAGTTCGTGTTAATTGCCATTTTTGACGTCCGACATAGTTTGCATGCCGTCGATGTGGGAATGTTTGTTACTCCATGTTCCTGTTGCTCTTAGTCCCACATGACCGGTCGAATTAGTCAGAAATCATTTAAATAAACATGAAAAGTCACTTTTTTTCGTCCCTTTCTTCTCTTGATGGCTGAGTGCGCCAACCTGCAAAAACCACAAAACACAAAACAAGCAACGTCAACTTTAAGCAGCTTAAGAAACTATGCAAAAATAGTTTTTTCATGCACATCTACAATAATACATCTGAAATAAACTTTCAAGTGTTTTATAGATGTGTATAAATGTTATGTAGATGTTATATAGATGGTGTCATGATCACCAACAATCTAGCATTTGCAGATCGCTGGAGAACTACACATCTGCCTCTATATAAACTACTACTCCCAGAAGTATTTGCACTCACACACCAGTTCCTGATTGCCCCTTATTACACACACACACACAGCTGAAAGCTTATGATGGACTGATTACCAAGATTATAAAAGAGTCTTGTATCCTGTGAGCACTATGAAGCATTTCCTTGTTCTTGTCTAGCCGTGTTTTGACTCTTGCTTTGTTTATTGTTTATGTTGTTTTACTGCCTGTCCAGACCATTCGCCTGTTTTTGTAACCATTCTTTCGATTACCTATATCTGCCTGTCTGTCCTTGTTTTGACCTTCCAGCCTGATGAATCTCTTAATAAACTGCATTTGGATCCTTACATCTGTTGTCAACCCAGCTCATTACGGATTGTGCCCATACACTCAGCGGCCACTTTATTAGGTACACCTGTCCAACTGATTGTTAATGCAAATTTCTAATCAGCCAATCACATGGCAGCAACTCATTGCATTTAGGCATGTAGATGGTCAAGACTATCTGCTGCAGTTCAAAGCGAGCATCAGAATGGGGAAGAAAGGTGATTTAAGTGACTTTGAACGTGGCATGGTTGTTGGTGCCAGACAGGCTGGTCTGAGTATTTCAGAAACTGCTGATGTACTGGGATTTTCACGCACAACCATCTCTAGGGTTTACAGGGAATGGTCAGAAAAATAGAAAATATCCAGTGAGCGGCAGTTCTGTAAGCGCAAATGGCTTGTTTATGCCAGAGGTCAAAGGAGAATGGCCAGACTGGTTCCAGATCTCAATCTAGAGCACCTTTGGGATGTGGTGGAACAGGAGATTGGCATCATGGATGTGCAGCCGACAAATCTGCAGCAACTGTGTGATGCTATCATGTCAATATGGAGCAAAATCTCTGAGGAATATTTCCAGTACCTTGTTGAATCTCTGCCACGAAGGATTAAAGCAGTTCTGAAGGCAAAAGGGGTCCAACCTGGTACTAGTAAGGTGTACCTAATAAAGTGGCCAGTGAGTGTATACTGTATGACTAACTGAAATATGTATTGTTTGTTTTCCTCTAATTAAAACGATAGAAATCTTTGTGACTTTTCTTGATTTGGCTGGCCACACACAATAGAAAAGAATAAACAAGCTTAAAAGTAAATAATGACTACAAATAGTGTTGATGAACACCGTCCAAAACAATGTGAAATATAAAAATACAGAGTGATTTATAGGGGGCACAACCTACAAATCAGCCAACATGAAGCGTGTCTTTGATTAGGTCTAAACATAAAACCAAATAAAAGATCTAAATATACTTTAAAACATTAATTAATGTAACTTTACTCTCCATTTTGCACTGTAGATTTTAATTAAATGTGTTTTTTGGTCTACTTACACTTAGATATGCAGGTTACACTTAAATTTCTCCAGGCTTTTGCATAATTCCTGATTTTACTCCTATAATCACGGCTAAAACACTTCATTTCTCATCTTTTGACAGCATTTTCTAATTCATGCATTGATACTCTCAACTCTTACATTAAAACAGAATCACAAACCAATTGTAACAGTATATTCTGGAAATGTATGCAAATGAGTGCATAATTTGACAATCTCATTTGCATACTTAAACATAACATTGAAGAAAAACTTGTAATATTAAAATGAACTAGATTAAATGGTGCATTTGGACAAAGTGCATTTTTGAAGCATATGTGCGTTGCTGGTGAAAAAGCGTGTGTGTGTGTGTGTGTGTGTGTGAGGAAGGGCTTGATTCTCTGCTAATCTTCCTCTTTTTCCCCCATTGACCATACTGCTAATAAATAATGCATGTGTCTCTGTGTGTCCGACCTCTCTCTCTCTCTCTCTCTCTCTCTCTCTCTCTCTCTCTCTGTTTTGGCAGGCTGTTATTCTCTATCCCTTTCTTCAGTCTCTGGTTTCAGATTTTCTTCTTTCTTTGTTGCCCTTCCCCCACTTGATTTCAATCCATGCCTTTGGAAAACCATTCCTGGAGGATTTGCAAGTGTGTGTGCCAGAAATCAGAGATCATGGAAGGACGCCGCATTTATCAAGAGCCCAGTGTGTGTGTGTGTGTGTGTGTGTGTGCGCGTGTAAGAGAAAACCGACTGAACTCGTTCACCAAATTTCAGTGACAGATCAATGTCATCAAAACTAAACTTCAGCTCATTTCTTAACATATGTTTTACGATTATTGGTGTATTAATAATGTAGGTGTCTGAGTGTGTATGCAAAAGGGTGTGTGTGTGAAAGTGTTTATGCGAAAGTGTGTGTATATTGAGTGTGTATGGAAAAGTGTGTGCATATTGAGTGTGTATGGGAAAGTGTGTGTATATTGAGTGTGTATGCGAAAGTGTGTGTATATTGAGTGTGTATGGAAAAGTGTGTGCATATTGAGTGTGTATGTGAAAGTGTGTGCATTCAGTGTATGTGAAAGTGTGTGTATAATGAGTGTGTATGTGAGAGTGTGTGTATATTGAGTGTGTATGTGAAAGTGTGTGTATATTGAGTGTGTATGTAAAAGTGTGTGTATATTGAGTGTGTACGTGAAAGTGTGTGTATATTGAGTGTGTATGGGAAAGTGTGTGCATATTGAGTGTGTATGGGAAAGTGTGTGTATATTGAGTGTGTATGGGAAAGTGTGTGCATATTGAGTGTGTATGGGAAAGTGTGTGCATTCAGTGTATGTGAAAGTGTGTGTATAATGAGTGTGTATGTGAGAGTGTGTGTATATTGAGTGTGTATGTGAGAGTGTGTGTATATTGAGTGTGTATGTGAAAGTGTGTGTATATTGAGTGTGTATGTGAGAGTGTGTGTATATTTAGTGTTTTTGTGAAAGTGTGTATATTGAGTGTGTATGTGAAAGTGTGTGTATATTGAGTGTGTATGTGAGAGTGTGTGTATATTTAGTGTTTTTGTGAAAGTGTGTATATTGAGTGTGTATGTGAAAGTGTGTGTATATTGAGTGTGTATGTGAAAGTGTGTGTATATTGAGTGTGTGTGTGAAAGTGTGTGTATATTGAGTGAGTATGTGAGAGTGTGTGTATATTGAGTGTGTATGTGAAAGTGTGTGTATATTGAGTGTGTATGTGAAAGTGTGTGTATATTGAGTGTGTACGTGAAAGTGTGTGTATATTGAGTGTGTATGTGAAAGTGTGTGTATATTGAGTGTATATGTGAAAGTGTGTGTATATTGAGTGTTTATGTGAAAGTGTGTGTATATTGAGTGTGTACGTGAAAGTGTGTGTATATTGAGTGTGTATGTGAAAGTGTGTGTATATTGAGTGTGTATGGGAAAGTGTGTGTATATTGAGTCTGTATGTGAAAGTGTGTGTATATTGAGTGTGTATGTGAAAGTGTGTGTATATTGAGTGTGTATGTGAAAGTGTGTGTATATTGAGTGTATATGTGAAAGTGTGTGTATATTGAGTGTGTATGTGAAAGTGTGTGTATATTGAGTGTGTATGGGAAAGTGTGTGTATATTGAGTGTATATGTGAAAGTGTGCGTATATTGAGTGTGTATGTGAAAGTGTGTGTATATTGAGTGTGTACGTGAAAGTGTGTGTATATTGAGTGTGTATGTGAAAGTGTGTGTATATTGAGTGTGTATGTGAAAGTGTAAGTGTGTATATTGAGTGTGTATGTGAAAGTGTAAGTGTGTATATTGAGTGTGTACGTGAAAGTGTGTGTATATTGAGTGTGTATGTGAAAGTGTGTGTATATTGAGTGTGTATGTGAAAGTGTGTGTATATTGAGTGTGTATGTGAAAGTGTGTGTATATTGAGTGTGTATGTGAAAGTGTGTGTTTATTTAGTGTGTACGTGAAAGTGTGTGTATATTGAGTGTGTACGTGAAAGTGTGTGTATATTGAGTGTGTATGTGAAAGTGTGTGTATATTGAGTGTGTATGGGAAAGTGTGTGTATATTGAGTGTGTATGTGAAAGTGTGTGTATATTGAGTGTATATGTGAAAGTGTGTGTATATTGAGTGTGTACGTGAAAGTGTGTGTATATTGAGTGTGTATGTGAAAGTGTGTGTATATTGAGTGTGTATGTGAAAGTGTGTGTATATTGAGTGTGTATGGGAAAGTGTGTGTATATTGAGTCTGTATGTGAAAGTGTGTGTATATTGAGTGTGTATGTGAAAGTGTGTGTATATTGAGTGCGTACGTGAAAGTGTGTGTATTTTGAGTGTGTACGTAAAAGTGTGTGTATATTGAGTGTGTATGTGAAAGTGTGTGTATATTAAGTGTGTATGTGAAAGTGTGTGCATATTGAGTGTGTATGTGAAAGTGTGTGTATATTGAGTGTGTATGTGAAAGTGTGTGTATATTAAGTGTGTATGTGAAAGTGTGTGTATATTAAGTGTGTATGTGAAAGTGTGTGCATATTGAGTGTGAATGTGAAAGTGTGTGCATATTGAGTGTGTATGTGAAAGTGTGTGTATATTGAGTGTGTATGGGAAAGTGTGTGTATATTGAGTGTGTATGTGAAAGTGTGTGTATATTGAGTGTGTATGTGAAAGTGTGTGTATTTTGAGTGTGTATGTGAAAGTGTGTGTATATTGAGTCTGTATGTGAAAGTGTGTGTATATTGAGTGTGTATGTGAAAGTGTGTGCATATTGAGTGTGTATGTGAAAGTGTGTGTATATTGAGTGTGTATGGGAAAGTGTGTGTACATTGAGTGTGTATGTGAAAGTGTGTGTATATTGAGTGTGTATGGGAAAGTGTGTGTATATTGAGTGTGTATGTGAAAGTGTGTGTATATTGAGTGTGTATGTGAAAGTGTGTATATATTGAGTGTGTATGTGAAAGTGTGTGTATATTTAGTGTTTTTGTGAGTGTGTGTATTCAGTGTATGTGAAAGTGTGTGTATATTGAGTGTGTATGTGAAAGTGTGTGTATATTTAGTGTTTTTGTGAGTGTGTGTATTCAGTGTATGTGAAAGTGTGTGTATATTGAGTGTGTATGTGAAAGTGTGTGTATATTCAGTGTTTTTGTGAGTGTGTGTATTCAGTGTATGTGAAAGTGTGTGTATATTGAGTGTGTATGTGAAAGTGTGTGTATATTGAGTGTGTATGTGAAAGTGTGTGTATATTCAGTGTTTTTGTGAGTGTGTGTATTCAGTGTATGTGAAAGTGTGTGTATATTGAGTGTATATGTGAAAGTGTGTGTATATTGAGTGTGTATGTGAAAGTGTGTGTATATTGAGTGCGTATGTGAAAGTGTGTGTATATTGAGTGTGCATGTGAAAGTGTGTGTATATTGAGTGTGTATGTGAAAGTGTGTGTATATTGAGTGTGTATGTGAAAGTGCGTGTATGCAATTGTATTCAGTGTTTATGTGAAAGTGTGTGTATATTGATTGCAAGTGTGTGTGTGTGTGTGTGTTTTTTTCCTCTGCGAGCAGGAGAATGTCAGATGTGTTTAAGAGCGTCTCTGTCTGATTTAACAAACACAATAGTATGCAGATCTCCCAGAATGCTCAGCGATGGGCCCCAGCAGACGGGCCTCCTCTGGGCAGACGGGTGTACGGTGACCTTTGACCCCCGAGGCCTCGTCATGACTCAAAGCGTGTAATGAAGAGCGTCAGCGAGCCTTTAAACAGCTCAGAAAACACCTCCGTTCACTTTAACCAACACACACACACACACACATACACACTTTCTGAGATCTTCTTGAAAGTGCACATTTAATTAAGGACGGAGTGTGTAAAGTGTGCTGAGAAGTTTCCAATCATTAAATGAGCAGGAATGCTGTGTTTTGGCCAGGACTTCTCAGTTGCCATCGCGACTCTAGCATCGGTCAGAGCTTTTGGTTTTAATGAGTGTCAGATCTGCTCCTGACAGACCGTGTGCCTCTACAGCCACTGAACTGAGTGCTTCTGGGAATATGACAGCGCTATGGAGAGCTCAGAGGATTAACACACTCCACTAAACTGCTCCTTAAAATCAACCTCTGCTCCACTATGATCAACAAATAGCACTGCAAAAATGATGACGGGCTTTACAAACCACTGTCATTGGTCAGTTAAACAGATGGCTCCGCCCCCTAATCACTTTCATTGGTTGATTTGGAAGTTGATAAACACTGGCAATCGGTCATTGATCATCAGACAGATAGGCCCACATTCTAAATAATGTCATTGGTTGATTTGGAAGTTGACAAACACTCCTCGTCTGTCATTAGTCAGCCAGACAGATAGTCCCGCCCCCAAATCACTTTCATTGGTTGAGTTGGAATTTAATAAAACACTCCTCTGTTTGTCATTGGTCAATCAGAGAGACAGCCCCGCCCCCATATCACTTTCAATAGTTGATTAGGAAGCTGACAAACATTCCTCAAGTTGTCATTGGTCAGTCAGAGAGACGGCCCCGCCCCCATATCACTTTCAATAGTTGATTAGGAAGCTGACAAACATTCCTCAAGTTGTCATTGGTCAGTCAGAGAGACGGCCCCGCCCCCATATCACTTTCAATAGTTGATTAGGAAGCTGACAAACATTCCTCAAGTTGTCATTGGTCAGTCAGAGAGACGGCCCCGCCCCCATATCACTTTCAATAGTTGATTTGGAAGCTGAAAAACATTCCTCCAGTTGTCATTAGTCAGTCAGAGAAACGGCCCCGCCCCACATCACTTTCATTGATTGATTTGGAAGCTGACAAACATTCCACCCTTTGTCATTGGTCAGTCAGAGAGATGGCCCCGCCCCCACATCACTTTCATGGGTTGATTTGGAAGTTGATAAACACTGCCAATTGGTCATTGATCAGTCAGACAGATAGTCCCACCCCTAAATAATTTCATTGGTTGATTTGGAAGTTGACAAACATTCCTCCTTTTGTCATTGGTCAGTCAGACAGATAGTCTTGCTCCTAAATTGCTTTAGTTGGTTGAGTTGGAAGTTGAGAAAACCTTCCTCCATTTGTCATTGGTCAGTCAAAGAGACAGCTCCGCCCCCACATTACTTTCATTGGCTGAGTTAGAATTTGATAAACACTCCTCCATTTGTCATTGGTCAGTCAGAGAGACAGCCCCGACCCCAAAACACTCTCATTGGTTGAATTGGAAGTTGACAAACACTCCCATTTTGTCATTGGTCAGTCTGAAAGAAAATCCTGCCCTAAATTGCTGTCATTGGATGAGTCAGAATTTGACAAACACTCCCTTCGTCTGTCATTGCTCAGTCAGATAGCCCCGCCCCCAAATCCTTTTTATTTGTTGAGCTGGAAGTTGAAAAACACTCCTCTAATCTGTCATTGGTCAATCAGACATTTCATTGCTCAACTTGCAATTTGATAAAACAGTTTATAATTGGTCAGTCAGACAGATAGCCCCGCCCCCAAATCACTGTAATAGGTTGAGTGAGAAGTTAACAAACACTCCCTGTCTGACATTGGTTAGTCAGAACTAAAGTCCTGCCCAAAATCACTCTCATTGGTGGAGTTAAAATATGATAAACAGTCCTCCGTTTACCATTGGTCAGTCAGAGAGACAGTCCCGCCCCCATCTAACTATCATTGGTTGAGTCTGAAGTCTCAATATCTCCCATTGATCAGTAAAACAGAGAGAGTCTCGCCCCCAAGTTGCTTTCATTGCTTGAGTCAGAAGTTTATTACACTAGTTTCTTGTTATTGGTCAGTCAGACAGATGGTCCCGCCCCCAAATGACTGTAATTGGTGGAGTGAGAAGTTAACAAACAAACACTTCCTGTTTGTCATTGGTCAGACAGATAGTCCTGCCTTCAATTTCTGTCATTGGTTGAGTCAAAATTTAACAAACATTCTCCTCATCTGTCATTGGTTAATGTGACAGATAGTCCCGCCCCTAAATAGCTTTTATTGGTTGATTTGGAAGTTGATAAACACTGCCAATCGGTCATTGGTCAGTCAGACAGATAGTCCCACCCCTAAAAAAATTCATTGGTTGATTTGGAAGTTGACAAATATTTCTCCATTTGTCATTGGTCAGTCAGACAGACAGCCCCGCCCCCACATCACTTTCACTGGTTGATTTGGAAGTTGATAAACACTGAAAATCGGTCACTGGTCAGTTAGACAGATAGTCCCACCCTTAATAAGTAAACAAACAAACACTTCCTGTTTGTTATTGGTCAGACAGATAGTCATTGCTGTCATTGGTTGAGTCAAAATTTAACAAACATTCTCCTCGTCTGTAATTGGTTAATGTGACAGATAGTCCCGCCCCTACATAGCTTTTATTGGTTGAGTTGGAATATGATAAACAGTCCTCGATTGGTCATTGGTCAGTCGGAGAGACAGTCCCACCCCTACTTAACTATCATTAGTTGAGCCTGAAGTTGATTAACAAAATTTTATTATCTGCCATTGGTCTTTAAAATAGACAGTCCCGCCCACAATTGCTGTCATTGGTGGAATCAAAATTGAACAAATACTCTCTTTGTCTGTCACTGGTCAGTCAGACTTTGTCCTCCGTTTATCATTGGTCAGTCACACAGATGGTTCCTCTCTAAAATCACTGTAATTGGTGGAGTGAGAAGTCAACAAACAAACACTCCCTGTCTGTCATTGGTCAGTCAAATAGTCCACCCCCAAATCAATTTCGTTGGTTGAGTTGGAATTTGATCATCAGTTCCCGTTTATCATTGGTCAGTCAGACAGATGGCCTCGCCTCCTAATCACTGTAATTGGTGGAGTGAAAAGTTAACAAACAAACACTCCCTGTTTGTCATTGGACAGACAAATAGTCCCGCCCACAATTGCTGTCATTGGTTGAGTCAGAATTTAACAAACATTCTTCTCTTCTGTCATGGGCTAATCCGACAGATAGTCTCACCCCAAAATAGATTTCATTGGTTGAGTCAGAGGTTGACAACACTCTCTACTTTTCATTGGTTAGTAAGACAGATAGTCCCACCTCAAATAACAGTAATTGGTTGAGTGAGAAGTTAAAGAAACACTCCCAGTTTATCATTGGTTAGTCAGATAGTCCCACCCCCAAATAACTGTAATTGGTGGAGTGAGAAGTTAACAAACAAACACGCCCTGTCTGTCATTGGTCAGTCAGATAGTCCACCCCAAAATCACTTTCATTGGTTGAGTTGGAATTTAATAAACAGTCCCTGTTTGTCATTGGTCAGTCAGACAGATGGTCCCGCATCCAAATTACTGTAATTGGTGGAGTGAGAAGTTAACAAACAAACACCTGTTGTCATTGGCCAGACAGATAGTCCCGCCTTAAATTGCTGTCATTGGTTGAGTCAAAATTTAACAAACATTCTCCTCGTCTGTCATTGGTTAATCTGACAGATAGTTCTGGCCCCAAAATAGCTTTCATTGGTTGAGTTGGAATATAATAAACAGTCCTCCATTGATCATTGGTCAGTCAGAGAGACAGTCCTGCCCCCACATAACTATCATTGGTTGTGCCTGAATGTGATTAACACTTTCATTATCTGCCACTGGTTAGTAAAACAGACAGTCCCGCCCCCAAGTTGCTTTCATTGGTTGAGTCAGAGGTTGACAACACTAATCAACTTTTCATTGGTCAGTCAGACAGATGGTCCCGCCCCTAAATAACAGTAATTGGTTGAGTGAGAAGTTAAGTAAAAAGTTAACAAACAAACACTCCCTGTCTGTCATTGGTCAGTCAGATAGTCCCACCCCCAAATCACTTTCATTGGTTAAAGTGGAATTTAATCACATCAGTCCCCCGTTTACCATTGGTCAGTCAGACAGATGGCCTCGCCTCCTAATCACTGTAATTGGTGGAGTGAGAAGTCAACAAACAAACACTCCCTGTTTGTCATTGGTCAGACAGATAGTCCCGCCCACAATTGCTGTTATTGGTTGAGTCAGAATTTAACAAACTCACATTTCATTGGTTGAGTCAGAGGTTGACAACACTCTCTACTTTTCATTGGTCAGTAAGACAGATAGTCCCACTCCAAATAACAGTAATTGGTTAAGTGAGAAGTTAAACAAACACTCCTAGTTCATCATTGGTTAGTCAGATAGTCCCGCCCCCAAATTACTGTAATTGGTGGAGTGAGAAGTTAACAAACAAACACTCCCTGTCTGTCATTGGCCCGACACACAGTCCCGCCTTAAATTGCTGTCATTGGTTGAGTCAAAATTTAACAAACATTCTCCTCGTCTGTCATTGGTTAATCTGACAGATAGTTCTGGCCCCAAAATAGCTTTCATTGGTTGAGTTGGAATATAATATCAGAGAGTCAGAGAGACAGTGCCACCCCTACTTAACTATCATTGGTTAAGCCTGAAGTTGATTAACACTTTCATTATCTGCCATTGGTCTTTAAAACAGACAGTCCCACCCACAATTGCTGTCATTGGTTGAATCAAAATTGAACTAATACTCCCTTTGTCTGTCATTGGTCAGTCAGACTTTGTCCCCCGTTTATCATTGGTCAGTGACACAGATGGTCCCGCCCCCAAATAGCTTTCATTGGTTGAGTGACAAATAAACAAACACTCTCCGCCTTTCATTGGTCAGTCAGACATACAGCCCTGCCTTAAACTTACAACAATGGTAGATTCAAAAGCTGACATGATTACAACTTGAAACCATAATGACATCACAGAGATAATTATAAAGATGACATTTTAATGTGTTATAGTTCATCAGCTTGCCAGAACTAATAATTAAAATACACTAAGCCCTGTATTTAGACTCTCAGGATGTTTTGTGTGTAGTTATTTGTTGTTTATTGCCGTTACATTGTGGAAATGACTGCAATGTTCATCCTCTCGTACAGCATGCTGCTTGAGTTAGCAGTCGCTCGCGGGTTAAAGATTAAATGTGGATCAATCATAATAAAGCTGAAGACGGCACACAGCAGACGTTACATAAATGTCTTCGGTTAATCATAACAAATAAGTGTGGATTAGCAGCTCTTGTGGATGGAGCGGCGGGAGGATTAACTCTGTAATAAACACCAGCACAGTCTCCCTGTTCATCTCAGCTGACGCAAAGTCACAACAGAGACGATAAGATAAAATATAGAACAATTATTTCAATATTCAAAATAAAGATGCAAAAAAAAAAAAAAAAAAAAAAAAAAATATATATATATATATATATATATATATATATATATATATATATATATATATCAAAGGAAAACAAGAACTGAGCTTGATCTCCAATAAAAAAAGTAACTGAAATAAAAATAATGTAATGTAATGTGTATTTATATAGTGCATTTATTGTGTATGGCCATACACCCAAAGCACTTCACAATCATGAGGGGAGTCTCTTCACACCACCACCAGTGTGCAGCTCTACTTGGATGATGCAACGGCAGCCACAGGACAACAGCACCAGTGCTTCACCACACACCAGCTATAGGGAGAGTGGAGAGACAGTGATAGAGCCAGTTCAGCGGATGGAGATGATTGAGAGGTCATGATGGGTAAGGGCCGATGGATGCCGGGGTTTTTTAATGACCACAGGACCTCGGTTTAACGTCTCATTCAAAAGACAGCGCTCACTGACAGTATAGTGTCCCCTTCACTATACTGGGGCATTAGGACTCACACAGATCACAGGTTGAGCATCCCCTGCTGGCCTCACTAACACCACTTCCAACAGCAACCTAGTTTTCCCATGTGGTCTCCCATCCAGGTACTGACCAGGCTCAGCCCTGCTTAGCTTCAGTGAGTAACCGCTCTTGGGCTGCAGGGTGATACGGCTGTGGCTAGAAATAAGGCTAAAAATAAAGCAGTGCGCACTTTTTCACTGTTTAAAAGCAAATGTAAAGTCAAAAATGAACACACACATTGCATGCATGTTGCTTGGCAAATAACTAATGCAAGTTTTTAGATTTTTAATTTGAAAAATGGCTAAAACTAAACAAAAACTGAAATACTGAAAAGAAAAATGTGTATATATAGAGTTGAAAGCAGAAGTTTCCATACACTGTATAGAAAGGCACATAACCATATCAACAGATATTAAGCAGACAGTCTACTAATACTCAAATGGACCATCAAAATAAAGTGTTACCCTTTTCCTCTTTTAGGTAAGTTAGGATGATCACATTTGTTTCTGTTCTGCTTAACAGCAGAATAATGAGAGAGAGATTTTTTGAGAAATTGTTATAACTCTTCTTGAAAGTCAAGTTTACATACAATAAGATTATTCCGCCTCTGAAAAAGCTCAGATGATGGTGTCAAGGTTTTGGAAGTTTCTGATTGGCTAATTGACAACATTTGAGTTAATTGGAGGCACAACTGTAGGATAGTATTGAAGGAAAACCTCAAACACACTGCTTCCTTGTGTGACAACATGGGAAAATCAACAAGCCAGAATCAACAGAAAAGCCAGATTACAATTTGCTAAATTACACTGGGAAAAGACTAATGTTTGGAGACATGTCCTGTGGTCTGATGGAGCTAAGATTGAACTGTTTGGCCATAATGACCAGTGTTACATTTGGAGGACAAAGGGGAAAGCTTACAAGCCTAGGAACACCATTCCAACTGTGAAGTATGGGGGCGGCAGCATCATGTTGTGGGGCTGTTTTGCTGCAGGAGGGACTGGTCCACTTCACAGCATAGATGGCATCATGAAGAAAGAACATTATGTAGAAATACTGAAGCAACATCTCAAGACATCAGCCAGGAAATTAAAACTTGGCCACAAATGGGTCTTCCAAACAGACCATGACCCTAAGCAGACTGCCAAATTAGTTAAAATGTGCTTTAAGGACAACAGAGGGAATGTTTTGGAGTGGCCATCACAAAGCCCTGATCTCAATCCTATAGAAAATTTGTGGGCAGAGTTGAAAAAGCTTGTGGGAGCAAGACAGCCTACAAATCTGACTCAGTTACAGCAATTCTGTCAGGAGGAATGGGCCAAAATTCCTGCAAACTATTGTGAGAAGCTTGTGGAAGGAGACTCAAAACATTTGACCACAGTTATACAGTTTAAAAGCAAAGCTAAAAAATACCAAGGAAATGTGTGGAAACTGTTGACTGTCTAGAAATTAATCAAAAATTCTCAAAAAAATTCTCTCATTATTCTGGCATTTAGCAAATGTAAATGATTTAGGTAATCCTAACAGCCTAAAATAGTAAATGTTTACTATGATTTACCATCAGACATTTTTTAAAAATGGTTATGTTCCTTTTTTTAGAGTGTATGTAAACTTCTGCTTTCAACTGTACAAACACAAAACCTTACTCTCAGATTGTTTATATTTATAAGCATAGTACCTATTTCAAATATTTATAATTTCGCCGATTCAGTGCGTCAGCGGCCATCAGCCTGTCATACCGAGCAGAGCAAAGAGGGTTGACATTCTGCCACAAGATGGTGACAGAGACCGCAAAGTAAGTGCTTAGGGGAGAAAAACTCAGCGTGAATTTCAAACTACAGCTGAACAAATCAATATAAAACTAGTAAGTGACACTCTTAAGTTGATCTCTCTTGTTTGTTTGTTGTAATGCTGTATTTATACCATAGTAATCTGCTAGTGTTTGCTTTGGTTTGCTTTTTTCAGGGTTAATTATTGTGATCTCCCGATTGCAACAGAGAAATACTGGGAAATCTCTGTAGACTGATGGCATTTCATGCCGTTCAGCCTTATAATCTTAAAATGTGAGCAAAATGAGCTGTTTTGTCTTCACTTTAGACATTACGCTAGAGAATCATTCAAACACTAGCTCTACAGTGATGCTGGTGAATGAGCAGCGGTTTCTGCTGTTCTGACGTCAGCTGCAGATGTGAATGAATGATGGAAGTAGTTCCTCATACAAAAGGGTTTGTAGACAGTCTGTGCTTGATTTTCTTTTTTATACACACGATTATGTCATCAAACTGTTGTATAAACGCAATATCACACAAGTAGCAAGCACTAATTGTCCTAAAATGATTGCACAACACTCATTGTTATCATAGGACAATTGATCCACTTCAAACGTTGAATACTGTACATTCATTCATTAATTTATTTTCTTTTCAGCTAAGTGCCTTTATTAATCAGGGGTCGCCACAGTGGAATGAACCGCCAACTTATCCAGCATATGTTTTACGCAGCGAATGCCCTTCCAGCCACAACCCAACACTGGGAAACACCCACACACGCTTGCACTCACACACATGCAATACGGCCAATTTTAGTTTACCCAATTCCCCTACAGCACATGTGTTTGGACTGTAGGGGAAACCGGAGCACCCGGAGGAAACCCACGCCAACACGGGGAGAACATGTAAACTCCACACAGAAATGCCAACTGACCCAGCCGGGACTCGAACCAGCGATCTTCTTGCTGTGCTACCCACTGCGCCACCATGACGCCAACACTTTACGTAAAATATATAAAATAATAATAATGGCAAATGCGCAAAAAGAACATTTCAAAACATATTATATATAAATGAAATAAAATAATATATAATATTAGGTAAAATAATGTCAAATAAAATGCATGGTAGATTATATCAAATGTATCAAAGGAAGTACAAGACCATAAGAAATTTAACAAAATCTAGTAAAAAAAAATCAAAGAAAAATGTAATATAATTTAATAATAGAATTGGGTAAGCTAAATTGTCCGTAGTGTATGAGTGTGAATGTGTGTGTGGAAGTTCCCAGAGATGGGTTGCGGCTGGAAGGGCATCCGCTGCGTAAAATCGTGCTGGATAAGTTGGTGGTTCATTCCGCTGTGGCGACCCCGCAAGGGACAAAGCCGACAAGAAAATGAATGAATGAATGAATTTAATAATAGATGGAAAATGAAAATTGAAATTATTTAAGCTTAAAATTTAAACTGAACTTTTTTTTTTTAATCTAAAAATAAACTGCAAAATTGCACAACAAATGACTAAAATTTAAATGAAATTTCACAATAGGATTAAAAAACCAATGTTAAATTTTACATTACAGTTTTTCTCAGTGGCTTTGGTGCATTTCTCTCAACACTATTTACATTTGCACAACAGTTCATGCATTTCTCAAAACAATTAGTGCAAACTGCAAAACCTAGTGGATAACCTGCAAAAGTGCGTCACTTGCTCAAAATGGAGAGCTCATTCCTCAAAAGCAAGTATTGATGTCAATGAAAGTGTCAGTGTCATCAAGATGAAAAGTCCTGCCACCATTGTTTATGAACAAGATAGTCAGATGGCTTTGTCCTGTTTTCATTATCACACTTTACTCTGTACATCTTTCCCAATGCAAAAAAGTCAGATTTTGGTGACACGTCCTGAAAATGCTCAAGACAGCACTATATACTATTAGCACAGCCATTTGAAGAATACAGTAAAGTTAGACATCACTGCATTTAGTGAGGTATCTGAGTACAACACACTGAATATGTGTGTTTCACATTTTTATTGCATTTGCTCTTTACAATTCTAATTTATTTACAGCATTGTACAAAACAATAAACACACCCTTATTTACAACAAACATAAACTCCCTTTGGGTAGAGCTGTGCACAACTGTAGACAATACTGCAGTGCATATTGGAACTGATCCTACAACATACACCGCTCTGTAAATCACTCATCAAACTGTTCAATTCAGAAGACATTTTCAGGGACAATAAAGATTTAAATTTTTAAAAATTTAAAATTTTAAAATAAAATTTGCTTGACAGATTTTGACAACTAGTTCAACATTTGTGTATGTAATGACTCCAGTAATGAAATGAGGGCTATTAGTTTAATATGGAATGACTAATCAGCATCCACAAGTTTAGTTCATCTTGACTGACATGACATAAGCAGATGATAATGTTACAAACAGCAGAGAGTTGTATGAAAGCAATTGATGCATGTCCAAAAGCATTTGCAATTTGTTGGAAGGAATGAGAAACTGCTACTATGATGTGCACAGATGACTAATTGTTTTGAGAAATGCATGAACTGTTGTGCAAATGTAAATAGTGTTGTGAGAAATGCACAAAAGCGACTGAGAAAAACTGTAACATGAACAATTGGAAATGTTCGTGACAACTAACTAATTCAAAATTAAAACACATAAAAAGGATCAGATTTAAATGCTAAATATACATTTTAAATATAAAATTCTCTGAATAAAATTAAAATATATACACAAAAACTTACTTCAAGAAATGATGTACAAATTAAATATAAAATAATAAGTGCACAAAAATAAAACTGATAAAAAAATAAAAAGGAAAATGTAAAAGTACAAGCAATATAGTAAAATAAAAAAGGTAAAGTAAAATGAGTAGCTTTTTATGACTCCAGACTCCATCATTTTTGATCATTTTTAGAGCCTGACAATGTAAAATCCCTGTTTTTAATCTAAAAAGCAGCTTAAACATTCCTCAAAACGTCTTCTACTAAAGAAAATGACAGACATGTTTGGGAAGATCATAAACGTGAGTACACACAGACAGAAATATTTCTTCAAGCTGTTTCTGCATGTTTTTATGATGGTTTTACTCTTGCGTAAGTCCAGTTTCAGATCTCAAGCTGCACATTCCACAGAGCAACAGACCGCTGACCCGCGCACTGATGCATTCTGGGAAAGTTGTTTTTGCGCTCTGCTCATGGCTTAAGTGTGCGATCAGGTTTTCATCACACGATTTACATTTCTTGAGTTTGCAAAACAAACATTGTACATTTAGATTTCATGCAGATGTTAATCCTATTTCTCTTTTGCTGTCTTTCAGTCGTAAATAGATGCTATTTGAATGTATTTACTATAGTATGGTTCAAAAACACTACAGTATTTATGAAAACTTTCTCTAGTATAACCTGCGTGTCTCCCAGCTGTGTTAGTTCTGTTGAGTCGGGACGGTTTGATCGATCGGCCAAAGTTGTCTTGATTCCCTGTAGTCTTCATTTATCCGTCAGAAACGCACAGCAAACAAACATGCGGCGCTGGGGTCAGACGCCTGTTCATCTGCTGTCAGAGAAGCAGATCAATGCAGATCTACAGCCTCAGGCGGATCTCACTTCAAACACACGTCTATCACACACACACATATACACACACGCACAATCCTTCCTGAGCGCTGAACACCGGACCGGTTCACCACTAAATCAGTTTGTGAATGTTAGAACAACTGCTCACCGAACTACAAGGGGTTGTGAAAGAGGGGACAGTATTATTCCTTTCAAAAGAATTAGAAAATGACATACATTTCGTTCTTTTCAGTTTCAACTCAGCAATGTCAACATTATACTGTATTCTTGACTGTAGACCTACTTGTCCTGTTTTTTTGTTTCCTGTTTCCTGTTGCCATTGCTTTTTTTAACTCTGTTATTGTCAATTCTGTTATCACAAACTGCTATCGTCAACTACATTTTGTCAACTATCATCAACTCTGTTATCGTCAACTATGTAATCTTCTGCTATCGTCAACTACGTTATCGTCAACTCTGTTATTATCAACTACATTATTGTCAACTCTGTTATTGCCAACTACGTTATCGTCAACTCTGTTATTGTCAACTATGTTATTATCAACTACATTATCGTCAACTATGTTGTCGTCAACTTTGTTATCATCAATTCTGTTATCGTCAACTCTGTTATTGTCAACTCTGTTATTGTCAACTCTGTTATTATCAACTACATTATCGTCAACTACGTTATCGTCAACTCGGTTATCATCAATTCTGTTATCGTCAACTCTGTTATTGTCAACTATGTTATCTTCAGCTCTGTTTTCGTCAACTACGTTATCGTCAACTATGTTACCATCAACTAAGTTACCGTCAACTCTGTTACCATCAACTATCGTCAACTACGTTATCGTCAACTCTGTTATAGCCAACTCTGTTACCATCAATTTTGTTATCAAGTCTGTTATCGTAAATTTTATCATCAACTCTCTTATCGTCAACTGTTATTGTCAATGTTTTCACACTTTATCGTCAACTCTGCTATCGTCACTTCTGTTATTGTCAAATCTGTTATTGCCAACTACATTATCGTCAACTCTGTTACAGTCAACTTTGTTACCGTCAACTCTGTTACCGTCAACTGTTACTGTCAACTAGCATCAACTACATTACCGTCAACTCCGTTATCGTCAACTCCGTTATCGTCAACTTCGTTATCGTCAACTCTGTTATCGTCAACTCCGTTATCGTCAACTCCATTATCGTCAACTCCATTATCGTCAACTCCGTTAGAGCCAACTCCGTTAGAGCCAACTCTGTTATCGTCAATTTTGTTATCGTCAATTCTGTTATTAACTCTGCTGTTGTTAATTTTATTATCAACTCTGTTCCATCAATTCTGTTACCGTCAACTTACTTATCGTCAACTGTCACTCACTGTTTTCACACTCTGTTATCATCAACTCTGCTATCGTCACTTCTTTTACTTTCAATTCTTTTATCGTCAACTCTGTTATCGCCAATTCTGTTATTGTCAACTATGTTATTGTCAACTCTGTTATCGTCAACTACGTTATCGCCAACTCTGTTATCGTCAACTACGTTATCGTCAACTCTGTTATCGTCAACTCTGTTATCGTCAACTCTGTTATCGTCAACTCTGTTACTGCCAACTCTGTTATCGTCAACTCTGTTATCGTCAACTACGTTATCGTCAACTACGTTATCGCCAACTCTGTTATCGCCAACTCTGTTATCGCCAACTCTGTTATCGTCAACTCTGTTATCGTCAACTCTGTTACTGTCAACTCTGTTACTGTCAACTCTGTTACTGTCAACTCTGTTACTGCCAACTCTGTTATCGTCAACTCGCTTATCATCAACTGTCACTCACTGTTTTCACACTCTGTTATCGTCAACTCTGTTATCGTCACTTCTTTTACTTTAAATTCTTTTATCCGCAACTCTGTTATCGTCGATTCTGTTATCGTCAACTCTGTTATCATCAACTCTGTTATTGTTATTTTTATTATCAACTCTGTTGCCATCAATTCTGTTATCGTCAACTCTCTTATTGTCAACTGTTATTGTCATTGTTTTCACACTCTGTTATCATCAACTCTGCTATTGTCAACTCTGTTACTCTCAATTCTATTATTGTCAACTCTGTTACTAGTTTAACAATAAGTTAAACAACAACTGTAAATTGTAACAGTAAATTGTACATTTGCTCTACATCATTCCAGCTAAAGGAAAAGGAATGGAAAATGCTCCACAACGCTGGAATGAGTCGAATGTAAAAGCATGAGTGCATGTTTCCTACAGCGTGAGGTCAAACACGGGCACGAGATGATCTTATTTCAGTCTGACTCACAGTGAGACTCAAAACCAACGCCTTCCTCTGGGTTTCCTGCCATGCATGCTTGTTCTCCGGCCACGGGAGTTTTTCTGTCAAGCGTATGATTAGGGTTTGGCTTTAAAACAGGCCTGCATGTCTGTGGCGAGCGGCCGGGCGATGCGGTGTCACTTCATTAGTGGAAACAACAGCCATCTGCTGGGAGGAAAACAGGCAATGCTGGACCACGAAAACACAAAAAAGCAGAGCTGGCGTGCAGCGTTTGACCATTTGATGAAACTTAACCAAACAGAATGGAAGGAATGCTTAAAAAAAAACACACAATCAGTATGATAAACCAAAAGCAGGCCGTCGACAGATTAGGGGTCTCATTTATAAACCTTACTTTTAGACATATATATTACTATACGTACTTTAGTCATTATTTTAAAGATTCATTCATTCATTCATTTTCTTTTCGGCTTAGTCCCTTTATTAATCTGGGGTCGCCACAGCGGAATGAACTCCCAACTTATCCAGCATATGTTTGTTTATCTAGCGAATGCCCTTCCAGCTGCAACCCATCACTGGGAAACATCCATACACACTCATGCACTACGGTCAATTTTTTAGCTTACCCAATTCACCTGTACCACATGTCTTTGGACTTGTGGGGGAAACCGGAGCACCTGGAGGAAACCCACGCCAACACTGGGAGAACATGCAAACTCCACACAAAAATGCCAACTGACCCAGCCGAGGCTCGAACCAGCGACCTTCTTGCTGTAAGGCGAATGTGCTAATCATGCGCCACCGCGTCGCCTATTTTGAAGATGCAAAATAAATAAATAACTACTTTTATTAAACATAGCAAAATAATACATCGTAATAGTAACTCATGCATGTTCAAAAGGGAATAGGAAGAAGCAAACGCTTATTCAATTCTACTCCTTTCACTTGTTAGTCTTAAATACACTTAAGAAAAAGAATAAAAATTTGTCATAAATAGATGTTATTTGAATGTATTTACTATAGAATGCAGTGTTTCCTCTAGGATTTTTTCCAGCAGTGGCGGCAGGACTTTTTTTTTTTACACAGATCTGCCAACTATTTCAAAGACAAATATTACACGCATTATTGCAAGTCGAGAATGCATTCATGTAATACGAGCATGCGAATCTCTTTGCTTGCTCTGCGATTTCCTCTGTTCGAGCACAGAACTTCTTGCACGCACTCAAATTTACACGTTCAAGTGCAGATCTTGTGCGCTCTCCAGTAAGCGCTGCTGAAGTGTGATTTAGTGTGTTTTTGTGCGTTTTCCGACATTAACGCGTCCTAAAGTAAAGTGAAACGGCATTAAACTCCAGCAAGATAAAGTCATTGTATGCAGAGCCATTGACCTTTATCAATAAAGTATACTTATGGAAACTGTGTTCATCTTAACTGAAAGCTACGCGGTGTTTGCTAGACTCACGCACCTGTCAGTCAGTCTGTCAGAGAGTCAGTCAGCATGTCACCTTGAACAAATAGCGCACAGCACTACGGTTACAGAAAAGTTTGCGCGGTTTACCTCTAATATGTTTTGGTGCGATTATAATCCGCTATAAAAAACACGACTAAATGTTTTAATAAGAAGCTGTAATGTAGACGTGGCGGGATGAATTTTGGCGTGGCGGCCCGGCACGGATGAATGAATGTAGCGGAAACCATGGAATGGCTCAAAAACACTACAGCATTTATGATAACTCTGTTACTGTCAGTTCTGTTACTGTGAAGTCTGTTACCGTCAACTCTGTTACCGTCAACCCTGATACTGTGAAGTCTGTTACCGTCAACTCTGTTACCGTCAACCCTGATACTGTGAAGTCTGTTACCGTCAACTCTGTTACCGTCAACCCTGATACTGTGAAGTCTGTTACCGTCAACTCTGTTACCGTCAACTCTGTTACTGTCAACCCTGATACCGTGAAGTCTGTTACGTCAACTCTGTTACCGTCAACTCTGTTACCGTCAGTTCTGTTACCGTCAACTCTGTTACCGTCAACTCTGTTACCGTCAGTTCTGTTACCGTCAACTCTGTTACTGTCAACTCTGTTACTGTCCATTCTGTTATTGTCAACTCTGTTATTGTCAATTCTGTTACCGTCAATTTTGTTATCATAAATTCTTTTATCGTCAACTCTGTTATCCTCAATTTTATCATCAACTCGATCATCAACTCTGTTATCATCAATTCTGTTATCGTCAACTCTCATTGTCAACTGCAATTGTCAGTTTTCACACTCTGTTATCGTCAACTCTGTTACCATCAAGTATGTTACTGTCAAGTCTGTTATCATAAACTGTTATCGACAACTTTATCATCCACTTGTTATCACCAACTTGTTATCATCAACTCTGCTATTGTCAGCTCTGTTATCATCAGGTCTGTTACCGTCAAGTCTGTTATAGTCAACTCTGTTGTCAATTTTGTTATCATCAAGTCTGTTATCATCAATTCTGTTATTGTCAATTCTTTTATTGTCAACTCTGTTATAGTCAATTCTGCTATCGTCAGTTCTGTTATCAACTCTTTTACCGTCAATTTTTTTAATAACCAACTCTGTTATTGTCAATTCTGTTAGTCAATTCTTTTATCGTTAACTCTGTTATTGTCAATTCTGTTAGTCAATTCTTTTATCGTTAACTCTGTTATTGTCAATTCTGTTATCAACTTTGTTATCCTTCATTTTTCATTAAATGTTATCAACAATTCTGTTATCGTCAACTTTCTTATTGTCAACTATCATTGTCACTGTTTTCTTGCTCTATTATCGTCAACTCTGTTATCATCAGTTCTGTTATCATCAACTCTGTTATCATCAACTCTGTTACTCTCAATTCTTTTATCGTCAACTCTGTTATCATCAGTTCTGTTATCGTCAACTCTGTTATCGTCAACTCTGTTATCATCAGTTCTGTTATCGTCAACTCTGTTATCATCAACTCTGTTATCATCAACTCTGTTACTCTCAATTCTTTTATCGCCAACTCTGTTATCATCAGTTCTGTTATCAACTCTGTTATTGTCAATTTTGTTACCATCAACTCTGTAACTCTGTTATCATTAACTGTGTTATGGTCAATTCTGTTATGGTCAAATCTGTTATTATCAAGTCTGTTATCATAAACATTAAATACATTTAAAAAACAATAAAAATGGAGAAAGAAAATATATTTTAATAAATTGAACTTCTATGGTCAATATTATCAGCTCCCTTAATAAATTACTCGGTAAATAAATATATGTTTTTCAATATATGTTGAAAAAAACCACTTGGGAAAATAACAGAAAAAGCATATAGAAAATACTGTATGATTAAGAAAGCAATTGTCTGATTGGAGATTCACTGATTTGACAATATTGATTTCCTGATGATATTAACCTAATGATGGTAAGATATGCAAGACTCGGCTAGTCACACTCACTGTAGAACAGCTCATTTTATGAATTTATACATGAAATTATAAAGAGAAACTGCAGCACTGCTTTGCATAATAAGCCTTTAAATGACCCTGAAGCTATATACTATACTGTATACAGTATATGTGTGTGCTGAGCATTATGGGCTCTAACTAATGGGGCATGAGTTGGTTAAATGAAGCGTGGCAGAAGAGAGTAATCCAGAACTGATATGGACACACAAACACACACACACACGCACGCACATACACAAACACACACATGCACACACACACAAACACAGATGGCCACTCAGCAGCTCTATGGATAAATGTGTGATGATCAGCTTGACCGCATGTGTTGTCTAGAAGTGTCATCATGACGTCAGTGATGCACAGATACATTTACTGTATAGAATGCCAGCATTTTAATTATATCATGTTTCAAACTGCAATATATACACAGTTAGAATTGCACAAAAAGCAATTTCTAAAATAAATGCAAGAAAAAACTTGAACTGCATTAAAAATGAAGAATCGCAAGATGTAAACGCAGATTCCAGAGAAGAAAATATCAAATTGCTGTCATGAAAGCTCAGGAACAGTAAAGAAGAATGTCAGAATTGCTGAAGTTGTAGAAGATTTGAATTGAAATTGAATATTCAGAAAAAAAGCTGGAATTGAAAAATTTAAAAAAGTAAACTGCATGCAAAAAACGAGAAGTGCAAGATGTGATGTCAAAATTCAGAGACAAAATATCTGATTGCATAAAAAAAGTGCAAGATGTAAATTTAAGATTCAAAAGGAAGAGGAAAAAAGATGGAATCGTGACAGGATAACTCAAATTGCACGAAAAAAATAGGAATTGCAAGATGTAAACTCAGAATTCATGAAATCTTAAGTTTGCATAAAAAAGTAATAATTGCAAGATGTAAAATCAGGTTGAAAAACGTAAGAAGTGTGAGGCGTAAATTCATAATTCAGAGGGGAAAAATGCTGGAAAATTGTAACATGAAAACTCAAATTGCATGAAGAATAGATTTGCAAGATGTAAACTCAGGTTAAAAACGTAAGAATTGTAAGGTGTAAATTTATAAGAAGAAGAGCTGGAATTGTGACAAGACTGCATGACAAAAAAAAGAATTGCTAGATGTAAATTCATAATTTAGAGGAGCAAAAAAAAGCTGGAGTTGTGACATGTAAACTGAAACTGCACGAAAAAATCAGAATTGCAAGATGTTATAAATAGCGAGATGAAACTTCAGCAATAGTAAGAAAAAAATCAGAATGGCAAGATGTAAAATTCTAAATTTTGAATAAAAAAAACTGAAAAAAAAAACTAATTAAAAAAGTACAAAAATAATAAATAAATCAGAATTGCAAGCCTTTAGAGAGTAAAAATATAAATGTAAGAATTGTGAGATTCAGAGGAAAAAGAGGTGCCATGTAAGATTGCATGACAAAAAAATCAGAAGTGCAAGATGTTAACTCAGACTTCAGATAGGAAACATCTAAATAGTGAGAGGAATGGTAAGAAAAAAGACAACAACAAATTGCATTGCAAAATGTAAAATTCAAAGCTTTGAGAAAAAAAGCTGAAATAGTGGCAAAAACTAATTGAAAAAAAAAAAAAAGAAATCAGAATTGCAAGCCTTTAGAGAGGAAACATCTAAATGGTGATATAAAACCTCAAAAATGCATTTAAATGTTGCATAAAAGCAACAATTGTAAGATGTAAACTCAGATTGCATGAAAAATGTAAGAATTGTGAGAGGTTGAATTGTGACGTAAAATTACATGACAAAAAATCAGAAGTGCAAGATGTACACTCCAAATTCAGAGGAAAAAAAACTGATTGCAAGAAAAAAGTAAGAAGTGTGAGGTGTAATTCAAAATTCAGATGGGAAAAAAGCTGAAATTGTGACATGAAAACTCAAATTGCATTAAAAAAGACAGAATTGCAATATGTAAACTCAGGTTAAAAACGTAAGAATTGTGAGATGTAAATTTATAAGAAGAGCTGAAATTGTGACAAGACTGCATGACAAAAAAAGCAAGAGTTACGAGATTCAGAGGAGTAAAAACAACTGGAATTGTGACATGCAAACTGAAATAGCATGAAAAAAATCAGAACTGCAAGATGTCCACTCAGAAAACATCTAAATGGTGACATGAATCCTCAGGAATAGTTAGAAAAAAGTGTACTGCAAAATGTAAATTCAAAATTCAGTGAAAAAGCTGTACTTGTGAAATGTAAACACATTGCATGAAAACATTCTGAAGTGCAAAATGTAAACTCAGAATTCAAAGACAAGATATCTGATTGCATGAAAAAGTAAGAAGTGCGAGATGTAAATTCAAAAATCAGAGGGAAAAAAAAAATTGGGAATTGTGGAATTGTGACATGTAAACTCAAATTGCATGACAAAAAACATCTAAAAGGTGACATGAAACCTCAGGAATAAGAAAAAAGTCAGAGTTACAAGATGTAAAATTCAAAATACTGAGACAGAAAGGTGAAATTGTGACAAAAACTACTCGAATATTAAATTAAATAAAAAATAAAAAAAAGTCTGAATTGCGAGATGTTGACCCAGAATTCAGAGAGGAAAAATCTAAATGGTGACATGAAACGTGAAATGGGTTTGCATAAAAAAGCAACATGCAATATGTAAACTCAGACTGCATGAAACATGTCAGAATTGAACATTCTGAGGAAAAAAAGCTGCAGTTGTGATATGTAAAATTGCATGATGACAAAAGTTAGAACTGCGAGATGTAAGCTCAGATTTTAAGGGAGGGCTGGAATTGTGACACGTAAACTGTAACTGCATAAAAAAAAACTCAGACTTCAGAGAGGAAAAATTAAAATAGTGACAAAATCTCAGGTTTGCATAAAAAAGAAACAGTTGCAAGATGTAAACTCAGATTACATGAACAATATAAAGGGCACTTATGATGCAAAATCTACTTTTGCACAACACTGCAAAACTCCAAAATGTGAGAATTGTGAGATGTTTACTTGCAAGAAAAAAAATCTGGATCTAGAAAGTTACCTTTTTTCTAATACATTTTTATTGCATGAAAGAAACAAGCTCCCATGACAAAACAACATCATGGTAAAGCATTTGAGACACAAGTCAGAAGCGTGTGTAAATAAGTGTGTGTTGTTCAGCGTGTGAATGTAGTTCATCATCAAGCGCACTCATTAGCCTATTTTGTGTATGCTTAACGATGCGCACAGTTTAATGAATTACTGCTCATGAATAAAAATGAAGGAGGAGTCGGAAAGGAGGAAATCTGCTCGGGAAATTTGTTGCATATTTACATATATTTACAATCCCTCACACTGTAAAGCTCGCAGTCTCTAATTAATTCAGCAGCGACTCGGCTTCAGCGTTTAGGGAGATCAGAAAATCTGGAGTCCTGCAAAGAACATTCATATTTCAGGCACGTTCTCTGCATCTGTAGTCATTTTTCAGTGATGTACACATTGAGAATAATTCCAGAACAGTGTTAATGCTTTTCTAATGGCCTATAAAGACAGAATCTGGACTGTTTGACCTGTTGTTTGGAGTCTTCTCTAGATTCTGTTACTATATTTGTATATTTTAATTATAGTGCACTAAATAAAGATGGTTACATGGCACATGATAACAGTCCCATTTAGAACTGTATTGTCCTGAATAAGCCTTATAATAGGGTTGTTATAACCCTGAATAACCTGATATGTTTTTAGGTGAGTTCAGGGTTCTTTATTTCCCACATTTTTTCAAATCTGTAAGATATAAGATATATACAGTGCTCAGCATATATAAGTTCACTCCTCAAAAATCACTCTATATTTTTTATAGGAAACTTCACAATAATAATAATACACCTTACTAGTAGCGGGTTGGACCCTTTTTGCCTTCAGAACTGCCTTAATCCTTCATGGCAGAGATTCAACAAGGTACTGGAAATATTCCTCAGAGATTTTGCTCCATATTGACATGATAGCATCACACAGTTGCTGCAGATTTGTCGGCTGCACATCCATGATGCCAATCTCCCGTTCCACCACATCCCAAAGGTGCTCTGTTATATTGAGCTCTGGTGACTGTGGAGGCCATTTGAGTACAGTGAACTCATTGTCATGTTCAAGAAACCAGTCTGAGATGATTCACGCTTTATGACATGGTGCGTTATCCTGCTGGAAGTAGCCATCAGAAGATGGAGACACTGTGGTCATAAAGGGATGGACATGGTCAGCAACAATACTCAGGATGGATCCATGCTTTCACGTTGTTGAAGCCAAATTCTGACCAGACCATCTGAATGTGGCAGCAGAAATGGAGACTCATCAGACCAGGCAACGTTTCTCCAATCTTCTATTGTCCAGTTTTGGTGAGCCTGTGTGAATTGTAGCCTCAGTTTCCTGTTCTTAGCTGACAGGAGTGGCACCCGGTGTGGTCTTCTGCTGCTGTAGCCCATCCGCCTCAAGGTTGGACGTGTTGTGTGTTCAGAGATGCTCTTCTGCAGACCTCGGTTGTAACGAGTGCTTATTTGAGTTACTGATGCCTTTCTATCAGCTGGAACCAGACTGGCCATTTGCGTTAACGAGCAGTTGGACAGGTGAACCTAATAAAGTGGCCATATACATTAGATAAGTCAGTACTGAAGCCAAATCTGAAGCGAATCTAACAAAATAGTTTATGATAATTGTCACCCAAATTTATATGTTAGGAAAAAATATTAAACTAAATTCTTAAAAGAGGAAAATATCTAGAGAAACCAAAAATATAAAGTTCTTTGCAATGTTTCGCTTGAATTTAAATGTATTATCTTTCTATTTCGGAAGTTTTTTGGTGATTAAAATAATATTTTATTAAATATATCTGTTTAATAAAACCTGTTCAAATGCATCAAAATAAAAGACCAATATTCACTGAGATATAGATCAAAATGTTTATTTTCAAAATGTGCTCAATTATGCTGAGCAGCACACATAGGAATTTTATTACAAAAAAAATAAAAAATGACCACGGCATGCCACATCTTTTAGAATTGTAAACATTGTTTTCTATGAGGGCACGCATACTATCACTGTTACAGTCACGAGTGATCTAGCTACTGCGGATCGCTGGAGAACTACACACATGCCACATTTATGAACTACAATTCCCAGCATGCACCTCGCACACACCAGTTCCTGTTTGACATTGATTACATACACACAGTCGGAGGATCATGATGAACTCATTTACATGGACTTTAAAAACAGTACAGACACACACATCTGTGCTGAGTCTTGTTTCACTATTAATGGACATTATGACGCATTCTTCTTGCCTTGCCTTTTTTGACTCGTTGCTTTGTTACTTTTGTTTACGTAGTTTGCTTTCTAAATCGATCTCTTTGCCTGTGACCCGTATGCTCCTGTTATTGACCTTTCCCTGTCTGATCTTCTGTTGAACAAAAACTGCATATGGATTCTCAATTCCGCTGTTCAGCATCCCTCACATAACACACTGCAGTACGACCATTGTTCGAGTTGTTTAGCACCATAGACAGTGCCATGTAGTGGATTTGTCATCTGCAACATACAACAATACATACCCTAGGTAACATATTTCACAAATGCAAAAATGTAGACAGCACCCTCTACAACCCATACAACCAAACATACCCTCAAGAGGACTGCACACTGTGTTCCCTGCCATGCCAGGCCATGTTTAATATTATTGTAAACATTTTTTCCTATGAGGGTATGTACACAGGCACTGCAATTCAGCCTCTGTTTGAGTTGCTTCACAATGTATAGAAAACAATGTAAATATGGGGCACGGCACTATTATTAATATTTCAGATTTGCAAAAATGTAGACAGCGCCCTCTAGTGGATTTGTCATTTGAAACATACAACCAAACATACCCTAAAGGAGACTGGGTACGCACACTGACACTGCAAATAGCCTCTGTTCGAGTTGCTTAACATTGTATAGAAAACAATGTAAATATGGGGCACGGCACTATTATAAATATTACAGATTTGCAAAAATGTACTATAAACTTTGCCCTCTAGTGGATTTGTCATCTGAAACATACAACAAAATGTACCCCAAGTAACATATTTCACAATTGCAAAAATGTATACATCGCCCTCTAGTGGATTTGTCATCTGCAACATACAACAATACATCCCCTAAGTAACATTTCAGATTTGCTAAAATGTAGACAGCGCCCTCTAGTGGATTTGTCATCTGCAACATACAACAATACATCCCCTAAGTAACATTTCAGATTTGCTAAAATGTAGACAGCACCCTCTAGTGGATTTGTCATCTGCAACATACAACAATACATCCCCTAAGTAACATTTCAGACTTGCAAAAATGTAGACAGCGCCCTCTAGTGGATTTGTCATCTGCAACATACAACAATACATCCCCTAAGTAACATTTCAGATTTGCAAAAATGTAAACAACGTCCTCTAGTGGATTTGTTATCTGAAACGTGCAACCAAACATACCCTAAAGAGAACTGCACACCTGCCATTCCACGGCATGTTTAATATTACTGTAAACATTGTTGTCTATGAGGTTTGTGCACTGGCACCGCAATTTAGCCTCGGTTTGCGTTGCTTAACAATGTGTAGAAAACAATGTAAATATGGGGCACGGCACTATTATCAATATTTCAAATTTGCAAAAATGTACCATAGACAGCGCCCTCTAGTGGATTTTTTACCATCTGCAAAATACAATAATACATCCCCTAAGTAACATATTTGCAAAAATGTAGACAGCGCCCTCTAGTGGATTTGTCATTTGAAACATACAACGAAACATACCCTAAAGGAGACTGGGTACGCACACTCGCACTGCAATTAGCCTCTGTTTGAGTTGCTTAACATTGTATAGAAAACAATGTAAATATGGGGCACGGCACTATTATCAATATTTTAAATTGCAAAAATGTACCATAGACAGCGCCCTCTAGTGGATTTGTTATCTGCAAAATACAACAATACATCCCCTAAGTAACATATTTCAGATTTGCAAAAATGTAGACAGCGCCCTCTAGTGGATTTGTCATTTGAAACATACAACCAAACATACCCTAAAGGAAACATTGTATAGAAAACAATGTAAATATGGGGCACGGCACTATTATC
Organism: Danio kyathit; assembly: GCA_903798195.1. Classification (NCBI taxonomy): domain Eukaryota; kingdom Metazoa; phylum Chordata; class Actinopteri; order Cypriniformes; family Danionidae; genus Danio; species Danio kyathit. The sequence continues at coordinate 70,487,864 of LR812534.1, forward strand.
AATATTTCAGATTTGCAAAAATGTACTATAAACTTCGCCCTCTAGTGGATTTGTCATCTGAAACATACAACAAAATGTACCCCAAGTAACATATTTCACAATTGCAAAAATGTATACATCGCCCTCTAGTGAATTTGTCATCTGCAACATACAACAATACATCCCCTAAGTAACATTTCAGATTTGCTAAAATGTAGACATCACCCTCTAGTGGATTTGTCATCTGCAACATACAACAATACATCCCCTAAGTAACATTTCAGATTTGCAAAAATGTAAACAACGTCCTCTAGTGGATTTGTTATCTGAAACGTGCAACCAAACATACCCTAAAGAGAACTGCACACCTGCCATTCCACAGCATGTTTAATATTACTGTAAACATTGTTGTCTATGAGGTTTGTGCACTGGCACTGCAATTTAGCCTCGGTTTGCGTTGCTTAACAATGTGTAAAAAACAATGTAAATATGGGGCACGGCACTATTATCAATATTTCAAATTTGCAAAAATGTACCATAGACAGCGCCCTCTAGTGGATTTTTTACCATCTGCAAAATACAATAATACATCCCCTAAGTAACATATTTGCAAAAATGTAGACAGCGCCCTCTAGTGGATTTGTCATTTGAAACATACAACGAAACATACCCTAAAGGAGACTGGGTACGCACACTCGCACTGCAATTAGCCTCTGTTTGAGTTGCTTAACATTGTATAGAAAACAATGTAAATATGGGGCACGGCACTATTATCAATATTTTAAATTGCAAAAATGTACCATAGACAGCGCCCTCTAGTGGATTTGTTATCTGCAAAATACAACAATACATCCCCTAAGTAACATATTTCAGATTTGCAAAAATGTAGACAGCGCCCTCTAGTAGATTTGTCATTTGAAACATACAACCAAACATACCCTAAAGGAAACATTGTATAGAAAACAATGTAAATATGGGGCACGGCACTATTATAAATATTACAGATTTGCAAAAATGTACTATAAACTTCGCCCTCTAGTGGATTTGTCATCTGAAACATACAACAAAATGTACCCCAAGTAACATATTTCACAATTGCAAAAATGTATACATCGCCCTCTAGTGGATTTGTCATCTGCAACATACAACAATACATCCCCTAAGTAACATTTCAGATTTGCTAAAATGTAGACAGCGCCCTCTAGTGGATTTGTCATCTGCAACATACAACAATACATCCCCTAAGTAACATTTCAGACTTGCAAAAATGTAGACATCACCCTCTAGTGGATTTGTCATCTGCAACATACAACAATACATCCCCTAAGTAACATTTCAGATTTGCAAAAATGTAAACAACGTCCTCTAGTGGATTTGTTATCTGAAACGTGCAACCAAACATACCCTAAAGAGAACTGCACACCTGCCATTCCACAGCATGTTTAATATTACTGTAAACATTGTTGTCTATGAGGTTTGTGCACTGGCACCGCAATTTAGCCTCGGTTTGCGTTGCTTAACAATGTGTAAAAAACAATGTAAATATGGGGCACGGCACTATTATCAATATTTCAAATTTGCAAAAATGTACCATAGACAGCGCCCTCTAGTGGATTTTTTAGCATCTGCAAAATACAATAATACATCCCCTAAGTAACATATTTGCAAAAATGTAGACAGCGCCCTCTAGTGGATTTGTCATTTGAAACATACAACGAAACATACCCTAAAGGAAACATTGTATAGAAAACAATGTAAATATGGGGCACGGCACTATTATAAATATTACAGATTTGCAAAAATGTACTATAAACTTCGCCCTCTAGTGGATTTGTCATCTGAAACATACAACAAAATGTACCCCAAGTAACATATTTCACAATTGCAAAAATGTAGACATCACCCTCTAGTGGATTTGTCATCTGCAACATACAACAATACATCCCCTAAGTAACATTTCAGATTTGCAAAAATGTAAACAACGTCCTCTAGTGGATTTGTTATCTGAAACGTGCAACTAAACATACCCTAAAGAGAACTGCACACCTGCCATTCCACGGCATGTTTAATATTACTGTAAACATTGTTGTCTATGAGGTTTGTGCACTGGCACCGCAATTTAGCCTCGGTTTGAGATGCTTAACAATGTGTAGAAAACAATGTAAATATGGGGCACGGCACTATTATCAATATTTCAAATTTGCAAAAATGTACCTTAGACAGCGCCCTCTAGTGGATTTTTTAGCATCTGCAAAATACAATAATACACCCCCTAAGTAACATATTTGCAAAAATGTACCTTAGACAATGCCCTTTAGTGGATTTGTTATCTGCAAAATACAACAATACATCCCCTAAGTAACATCTTTCAGATTTGCAAAAATGTAGACAGCGCCCTCTAGTGGATTTGTCATTTGAAACATACAACCAAACATACCCTAAAGGAGACTTGGTACGCACACTGGCACTGCAAATAGCCTCTGTTCGAGTTGCTTAACATTGTATAGAAAACAATGTAAATATGGGGCACGGCACTATTATCAGTATTTCAGATTTGCAAAAATGTACCATAAACATCGCCCTCTAGTGGATTTGTCAGCTGAAACATACAACAAAATGTACCCCAAGTAACATATTTCACAATTGCAAAAATGTAGACAGCGCCCTCTAGTGGATTTGCCACCTGAAATGTCCAACAAAACGTACCCTAAGTATTCGCAAAAATGTATACAGCGCCCTCTAGTGGATTTATCATCTGAAACTGGCATCATTTGAAACCTGGGTTGAAAATTACTGGTATTACTATACTTAAAACATTTGCCCCCGGTTTCACAAACAAGGTTTAAGGCTAGTCAAGATTAAGTTGCATGTTTGAGCTGTCTCAACTCAAAATAACTTGCAGTGAGATGTCTTAAAATACGTCAGTGTCATTTTTTTTCTCCAGGTGCACACCAGTAATGTATTTTTCTAAGCCCATTTTATAAATGTGGCTTAAATAGCCTAATTTATCTAAGGCCTGGTCCTGGCTTAATCTAAGCGCTGTTTGTGAAACTGGGCCTTGGTGCTTAAAACATGATGATTACCAATAATACACGCACACACACACACACACACACACGCACACGCACACACACACACAGTGAGCAGCTCAGCCTCCTCATGCTATCCACTGCTGCTTTTAGCTCTTTATATTTGATACTCGTGGCCCAGTTTGCAGTGCTGGCTCATAATGATGTGTGTTGTGGTGAATCTCCCCCCTGGCGAGAGCTCACGGGCTGCAGGCTCTGACAGATTTACTCTCTTTGCTTTAGGAAGCGATGCAGAGATGATGATGTTCTTCCTCAGAGGTGCTGGACTCGGCGCTGTGGGCATTCCTGAGCTTCAGACGCTCAAATCTGCTGTAATTGTTTATATAAACGGCTGCAGACTCACAGAGATCTTTACACACACACACACACAACTGAGGAGATGAACGGAGATATTCATCAATATATTCATCACTATATATCCTCTTGTCCATCTATCCATTCATACACACATATAATAATCCATTTATTTATCTGTCCACGTCTCCTTCTGTCTATCTATCCATCCATCCGTCTACCCATCCATCTGTCTGTCCATCTGTTCATGCTTCTATCCATCCATCCATCTTTCCATCTTCCATCCATCCATCTGAGCATCCATTCATCCATCTGTCCATTCATCCATCCATCCGTCCTTCCATTTGTCTGTCTGTCTGTCCATCCATTTATCCATCCATTTGTTTATTCATGCGACCATCCATTTATCTATCCATCTATACATTCACCTGTCTTTCCATTCATCTGTCTATCCATCTATCCATGCATCCATCCATCTGATCATCCATTCATCCATCCGTCCTTCCATTTGTCTGTCTGTCTGTCCATCTATCTATTCATCCATTCGACCATTCATTCATCCATCCATTCATCCAGTTATCTATCCACCTATACATCCATCCATACATTCACCTGTCTTTCCATTCATCTGTCTATCCATCTTTCCATCCATCTGATCATCCATCCATCCATCTATACATCCATCATCAATCCATTTGATCATCCATTCGTCCGTCCATCTATCAGTCCATCCATCCATTCATCTATCTGACCATCCTTTCATCCATCATCCATCCATCCACCTATCTATTCATTCATCCATCCATCCGATCATCCATTCGTCCATCCATCTGTCCATTCCATTTGTCTGTCTGTCCATCCATCTATCTATCCATCCATTCGTTTATTCATTCGACCATCCATTCATCCATCCAGTTATCTATCCATCTATATGTACATCCATCCATACATTCACCTGTCTTTCCATTCATCTGTCTATCCATCTATCCATGCATCCATCCATCTGATCATCCATTCATCCATCCGTCCTTCCATTTATCTGTCTTGTCTGTCTGTCTGTCTGTCAGTCCATCCATCTATCCATCCATTTGACCATCCATTCATTCATCCAGTTATCTATACATCTATACATCCATCCATACATTCACCTGTCTTTCTATTTATCTGTCTATCCAACTTTCCATCCATCTATCTATGCATCCATCCATCTGATCATCCATCCATCCATCCATTTGTCCGTCCATTTATCCATCTGACCATCCATCCATCCATCCATCTATACATCACTCATCCATCCATTTGATCCTCCATTCGTCCGTCCATCTATCAGTCCATCCATCCATTCATCTATCTGACCATCCATTCATCCATCCACCTATCTATTCATTCATCCATCCATCTGATCATCCATTCGTCCATCCATTTGTTCGTCCATTTATCCATCTAACCATCCATCCATTCATCCATCTATCCGCCCATCCATCTGTTCATCCATCTATACATCCATCCATTTGATCATCTATTTGTCTGTCCATCCACTCATTCATCTATCTGACCATCCTATCCTCCATCATCCATCCATCCATCCATCCATCCACCTATCTATTCATTTATCCATCCAACTTTCCAACTATTCATCCATCCTGTCTGTCTTTTCATCCATCCATCTGCCCATCCATTCATCCGTACATCCATACATTAATCCATCCATCTGTCTGTCTGTTTATCTATCTGTCTAACCATCTTTCCATCTGATCATCCATTCATCTGACCATCCATCCATCCATTCATCCATCCATCCACCTATCTGTTCATTCATATATCTGACCATCCTTTCATTCAACTCAACACTCCATCTATCCATCCACCTATCTGTTCATTCATCCATCCATCCATCCATCCATCCAACCAACCTTTTGACCATTCATCCATCCATCTTGTCTGTCTTTTCATCCATCTATTTATTCATCCATCCATTCATCTGTACATCAGTCCATCCATCCCTCCATCCATCCATCCATTTATCCATATTTCCATTCAACCACCTGATCATCCGTTCATTCATCCATCCATCCAACCACCCATCCATCCATCCATTTTTATTAACATGGTCACACTTTACAAGGTTCCATGTATTTACTAATATGAACTTATAATAAACAATACTTGTGCAGCATTTATTAATGATAGTTCAACGCTTAGTAATGCATTATTAAAACAAAATGTATGTGTGTTGACATCAATGCACAATGAACTAACAATGAACTGTATTTTCATTAACATTAAAGGTGCTGTATGTAAGTTTTTGACTCTTCTAAAGCATAAAAATACAATAATATGTGTGCAGATATTTAAGAAACATCCCAAGTGAACATACTTGTTTAACTGACAAACAATGCTGAAGTCAGATATTCTGCTTTGAAAATGTTTTTTTCCGTGCCGGAACGATGTCTTTGTTTAGGTAATTTTCACATGCACATGCCAGTTTAGCCAATTATAATTCAGCACCCCGGGTTGCCTTGTTGGAAAACAGCGTATTTCATTCATTCATTCATTCATTCAGAAAGACTCTGAAAGCATGCGTGCGTCCATGAGCGAAATGCTACAGTGTAGTGGAAAGTATCAGATGTCAAAATGAGACAGATTCAGTTCCACATGACGTTAATTAGCAAATGACATAAATATTAGGAACGTGAGCAGGTTACATCGCGTGTCCTAACAACACGCTGTGACGAGATTGTTATGAGTGATGAGCCATTTGGCTGTTTGCACCACAAAACACGGCAGAAATTTAAATACAGCCTTTCAGAAGCACAGAATATGCACTCACTCACAAAACGGTAAGGTTTAGAATCTATTTAATACATGTTAACCCTCTTTAACATCATTAAAGGTGAAGCGAACTTTCTGCTTTCAGTATATGGTAATACACGTCATGTAAAATGCATTTAAACTCGCATTGTTAGCATTTAGCACTGAATAAAGCACACGAGGCTTACCTGAGGTGATCTGTCATAGGTTTCTGTTGTTCAGCTGTGAGAAATAGAAGCCGCTTCTAATAAATCAATTCGAGGTGTTGGTTAGAACCAAAACTCCTTTAATATGGAGAATATTCCCTCAATCGCGTGTCGTTGCTTTTATTTAGAACACAGTTTAAAATCACTCAAACTGGCAACCCGGCGTACCTTTATTATGATTCAGGACTGCAATACCTAGTTCAACCACTGGGTGTCAAACTTACATACTGCACCTTTAACAAAGATGAATAAACACTGTAGTAAATGTTTCATATCATCACGCTAGTAAACACATTAACCAATACAACATGATTGTAAAGTGTTACCAAAATATTCTCCAAATAAAACCAGATATCATCATTTCTTTCAGAAACGCACAGCGATTGACCATGAATCAGAAAACAGTAACATCATCAACGCCCCGCCGGGAATCACAAAAACACAAATATAGCATCTGTAAGTGGGAGATTCCTGCGTTTCAGTAATTATGTCCCTCCGGCGCTCGCATTATGCAAATTCTGCATGGGTGGGCGGAGCCATGGGGCTTTGATAAGTCGAGCGTGCTGCGAGTGAATGAGGCGACGACAGGCGAGGAAAACACACATTCATTCCCTCCACAATGCGGAGCAGCACTTTTAATTAAAGCTTATCCAGCCGCATGAATAATTCATTAACTCCTTCAGAATCTCAAATATTCCCGGCATCATCAGGAGAGATAAAACCCCAAAAGACCTGATATATCTGCTGTCTGGGACAAAAACAAATGTGTCAGTGCTTTTATCGGCGTCTGTACACGCAGAGAGAAAAGCCTTCCATTAAAACACAGTCAGTGGATGTGTTTGTGCTCCATTAACAACAATGAACTGAAGAACAAACCGAGTCTATGGAAGACACAACTATGAGGGATTAACATGCTGTCAATGTAGGCAACTCACTAGGGTTTGAAACTGAGCAACACTGTAGGAAATGGTTATCTTTATTTCTATAGCGCTTTATACAATGTACTGTGTACAATGTAATGCAAGTACAGTAAAAACATCTCTTGTAAACACTACTCAAAGTATGAGTAAAAGCAGCTTGTCTAAAAGTACTGACTCTATCTTATACCCTGCAGATTAAAAATGTCTTTCTTTTATAAGATAGAAAAAAACTAATAAATAAAATAACCAATATATATAGATGGACAGACAGATAGATAAATAAATATTTGTGTGTGTATGTATATATATATATATATATATATATATATATATATATATATATATATATATATATATATATATATATATAGACACACACACACAGTTGAAGTCAGAATTATTCGCCCCCCTGTTTATTTTTTCCCCAATTTCTGTTTAACCGAGAGCAGATTTTTTCAACACATTTCTAATCATAATATTTTTAATAACTCATCTCTAATAACTGATTTATTTTCTCTTTGTCATGATGACAGTAAATAATATTAGACTAGATATTCTTCAAGACACTTCTATACAGCTTAAAGTGACATTTAAAGGCTGAACTAGGTTAATTAGGTTAACTAGGCAGGTTAGGGGAATTAGGCAAGTTATTGTATAATGATGGTTTGTCCTGTAGACTATTGAAAAAAATATATAGCTTAAATGAGCTAATAATTTTGTCCTTAAAATGGCTTTTAAAAAATTTAAAACTGCTTTTATTCTGGCTGAAATAAGACTATAAGACTTTCTCCAGAAGAAAAAACATTATCAGACATACTGTAAAAATTTCCTTGCTCTGCTAAACATCATTTGGGAAAAATTTTAAAAAGAAAAAAATTCAAAAGGGGGCGAATAATTCTGACTTTAACTGTGTGTATATATACACACACACACACACATACACAATTATTTATATGGATGGATGGATTGGATGGATGGATGGATGGATGGATGGATGGATGGATGGATGGATGGATGGATGGATGGATGGATGGATGGATGGATGGATGGATGGATGGATGGATGGATGGATGGATGGATGGATGGATGGTCAGATAGATGAATGAACATAGGTGGATGGATGGATGGATGGATGGATGGATGGATGGATGGATGGATGGATGGATGGATGGTCAGATAGATGAATGAACATAGGTGGATGGATGGATGGATGGATGGATGGATGGATGGATGGTCAGATAGATGAATGAACATAGGTGGATGGATGGATGGATGGATGGATGAAAGGATGGTCAGATGAATGGATGATCAGATGGAAAGATGGATAGACAGATATACAGACTGACAAATGGATGGATGGATGGATGAATGGATGGGCGAATGGATGGATGGATGGATGAAAAGTCATACAGGATGAATGGTTGGAAGGTTGGATGGATGGATGAATGAATAGATAGGTGGATGGATGGATGGATGGATGGATGATGAATGAAAGGATGGTCAGATAGATGCATGGCTGAATGGACGGATAGATGGATAGACGAATGGATGATCAAATGGATGGATGATGGGTGCATAGATGGATGAACAGATGGATGGGTGGATAGATGGATGGATGGTCAGATGGAAAAATGGATGGATAGATGGACGGACAAATGGATGGACGGAATGGATGATCAGATGGATGGATGCATGGATAGATGGACAGATAGATGGATGGAAAGATGGATAGACAGATGAATGGAAAGACAGGTGAATGTATGGATATATAACTGGATGGATGAATGGATGGATGGATGGATGGATGGATAGATGGTTGAATGGATAAATGAATGGATGGATAGATAGATGGGTGGACAGACAGACAGACAAATGGAAGGATGGATGAATGGATGCTCAAATGGATAGATGGACAGATGGAAAGATGGATGGATGGATAGATGCATGGACAGATGGACAGACAGAGGGATGGGTAGACAGATGGATAGACAGACAGAAGGAGACGAGGACAGATAAATAAATGGATTAATATATGTGAGGTGTTTACATCTTTAATAATCTACGACAGTTTGCGTTCATTGAACAGTAAGAATGATTAATTAATCCATATCAAACATTCCCTTAAAAGTCACGTCTCGCTTTCAGGCACCTGAGCCCGATTCAGAGCACTCACACTTCTCAAACGATCCGGGAAACGGGCCTTGGCACAGTTCGAATAGCAAAGTGTGAGTGCACCATAAGTAACACAAAGGCACGTCTCTGTGGATCTGCAGAGCATGTGAGATTACCTGTGGGAGTGCTGACAGGTCTCATGCACACAAAACGAAACAGGTAAACGAGAGAAGATTTTCTACTACTTAATCGATCGCGGATGTTCGGTTGTTTTGGGTGGATACAAAAAAAAGTGTAAAAGGATCTTAATAATAGTAAAAGGCAGTTCATTCCGCTGTGGTGGTGAATAAAGGGACTAAGCTGAAGGAAAATGAATGAATGAATGAATGAATGAATGAATGAATGAATGAATGAATGAATGAACTGCTTTACAAGGATGAACTGGAAAAAGATCAGTGGAGCAAAAACAGTACTAAAAACTCCTACTGATGTAAAAGTAATGATCAATCCGGCATCTGGTTTTGCATGTGTGAAACATATTGTATGAATACACATTTTCTTTTATGCACATAAATTGTTTTTGTCAATATATAAATATATTTTGTGCATGTAAATTTAGTTTCATACATGTGAATTTTAGCATGTGGGTGATTCCTGTGAATTATTATTGAGACTAGTCTAGCTCCATAGTAAATAACTCATACATTGCATTCTACCCTGCTTTACCATGCCGTCTATATAGGCAGCTTACTATGAAACAGAGCACCACTGAAGGAAAAGCCAGCTGTATTTTTACCCAGCCTGAGCTGAAGGTGAATAATCTCCAAACCTGAGCTGGATTCAGTTTAATGGATTCCCTCGACTCATTGAGCTTCATGAAGAGACACTAACGTGCTTTTACTACACAGTCTGCATTCACACACACTCGCTGTGTGTTTGTTGGTAAGGACTCGTGAGCGCAGCTGTCAGAAAGTGTTTTCTCATTCTGCTTTACCTTCCTGTCCTGCAGGATCCTGATAAAGAAACTCCCTGAGCGCCAGTGAAGACGTTCCCACAGCGCCCATGAAAACCCAGAGAAAACCAAACACGTGCTTAATGCAATATGGCATTCACATGAAACACACACAACACACACACATAATCCCAGCGGTGCAAAGCTGGAGGCAGCGGATTCAATCCTGAACGCAACAGGACACCCATATCAACTGATGAACACCACCGAGAGACTCTGGACAGATCACTAGCACTGATTGAGGAGATTCAGATGGACAACGTGTAGGAAGGATGGAAGGGTGAAAGGAAGAAGAGAAGAAAGGATGGATGGAAGGAAGGAATGAAGGAATGAAATGAAGGAAAGATAGAAAGAAAGAAAGAAAGAAAGAAATAAAGGAAGAAATAAAGGAAGGAAGGAAGGAAGAAAGGAAGGAAGGAAGATAGGAAAAAAGGTAGAAAGGAATGAAATGAAGGAAGGAAGGAAAAAAGAAATGAAGGAAGAAAAAAAGGAAGAACGGAATGAAATGAAAGAAAGAAGGAAGGAAGGAAGGAAGGAAGGAAGGAAAGAAGGAAGAAAGGAAAGAAGGAAGAAACAAAAGAAGGAATGAATGAAGGAAGGAAGGGATGAAAGGAGGAAGAAATGAAGAAAAGAAGTAAAGAAGAAAAAAGTAAGATACATGTATGCATGGATGTGACAATAGATGTATTTATGGATGGATAGATGGATGGATGGATGGATGGATGGATGGATGGATAATTGATGGATGGATGGATGGATGGATAAAAGACAGATGAATGGATGGATGGATAGATGAATGAATGAATGAATAGAAAGAATGATAAATTGATAGATGAATGACGTAAAGACTGGAGGATAGACAAAGATAGATTGATGGATGATGGATAGGTGGATAAAGAACTGATAAAATGCGGATGAATGGATGAGGGATTAAACAGATTGATGGATGGATGGATGATACAATAAGCAGACTGATGTTTGGATGGATAGAGCTGACTGATGGATGGCTGGGTGATGGAATAAGCAGAATGATGGATGGATGGATAGATGGATGGATGATGTAATAGGCAGTTTGATGGTTGGATGGACGAATGGATGATGGAATAAGCAGAATGATGGATGGATGGATGGAGAGAGAGAGAGAGAGAGAGAGAATATTGAGTTTATTGCCATTTCAGCTTCTTTGGCTGTGTCATTGAATGGATGGACGGATGGATGATGTAATAAGCAGATTGATAGATTGATGGATGGATGGATGGATGGAGGGATGGATGGACAGATGGACGGATGGATGATGTAATAAGCAGATTGATGGATGGATGGACGGATGGATGATGGAATAAGCAGACTGATGGATGGATGGATAGATGGATGGATGATGTAATAAGCAGATTGACGAAAGGATGGAGTGATGGACAAATGGGTGGAAAGAATGACCGATAGATTGATGGATGATGTATGGATAGGAGGATAGAAAATGAAAAAAAAATATTGGATGGATGAATGGGTGGACAGATAAACAGATAGAATAATAGATTGATTGAGCAGTCTGATCTCACGAGGAAACGTTAGTATTTTACGTTTAGTCTGTTTAGTGGCTAATTTGTACGAGTTCAGTCGTATGAAAATGTACGATTTTAAAAAGGAGGCGTGGCACCTAACCCCACCCCTAACCCCAACCGTCATTGGGTGATGAGCAAATCATACTTAATAGTATGAATTAGATCGTATAAATTTGTACGAATTAACCACTAAATCAAAAAGTTACGAACAGCTGTGAGATTGTGTTGGATTGACAGAGGATAGAAAACTGAAAAAAGATGGATGTAGGATGGATGGAAAGAACACTAGTCTGATGAAGGGATGGTGTATGTGTGGGAGGATGGAGAAGTAAAAAAAGATCTCAAGTTAGCAGATATTCCAGAATCAGACAGAGAGTGTGTGTGTTGTCAGAACGCATGAGTGTGACATCTTTAGTATGTGTGTGTGTGTGTGTGTAGTAAAGCAGTGTGTTTATTAGTGTGTGTGCGTGCGAGAGAGAGAGAAGGAGAGAGAGACAGGCAGAGGGTAATTATCTGCTTGCTTAGACCGTCATGTCAAACCACAAACACATTCACTCACACACACACACACACACACACACACACACACACACACACACACACACACACACACACACACACACACACACACACACACACACACACACACAGACTTGCTTTACTCTGTGCAAACTTTCCCAAACAAACACAAAACAAGCACACAGTGTAGAAGATTGAAGATGTTTCTGCTCGTCTACAGAGACACACACACCTCAGTTTCTCACTCCAGGAAGATAAAATCACCACACACACACCTCAAAATGACAGATAATAGATGATTATCCGCATACACACCGGCTGCGTGTATGTGTGTGTGTGTGTGTGTGTGTGTGTGTGTATTCGTACTTTTATAACAACATTTTAAGCACAATTTGTTCTCCATAGTGAGCAAAACCTGACAAAACTTCAAGAAATCTTCCTTTTGGGAACATCCTCATGTGTGAAAGTGATATCAAATATTATGTTTTTAAGTGTGTGTGTGTGTGTGTGCGTGCGTGCGTGTATCTATCCATCCATGTATAAGCCTACCAATTAGCTGAAAAATAAAGCATGCTGGTTTAAAATGTTAATGTAATTATTTTGACATTAAAACAGTAATGTACTGTAGGAAACTGCATTCTGGCCAATAATGAGGATTTTATGGAACTGGTTTTAAAGGAATTCACCCAAAATTAAAATAAAAAAAAGAGTTTTTCTGTTGAACACAAGAGAAGTTATTTGTAACGTGTTAATAACTTGACTTGCATAGGAAAGACGAATACTATGGAAGTATTTATGCACATCTTGGCATTTCATCAAGCATTTTTTATGCAGTATTTCAAAATGCACATTAAATAGGTGGATGAAAACAGTGTTGCCGAATTTTGTTGCCAGATATAGCAACTTTCCATACTACTCTAGCAATTTCTTTTTCCAAAAAGCACCAAGCAATTTCATCTCATCTCATTTTTGTTCGCTTTTCGCGGGGGCAGCAGTCTTAAGCAGGTCGCACACCGAATGCACCACTCGGTGCTGCGACACGGCACGCATATGACAGATGAAAGTATCGCACTCCTAACACATACGTTCGCTATTCAGATGGTGCTCTGTGGCATGGCAGAAATAAGAACAGTGTCCTGAGTTGTGGCTGGGCGCCGGGTGTCTAAATGCATGGCGCTGTGTAGCGAGACGCAGCACGTCGCCGAACGGCACATCTGGTGTGTGACCCCCTTCAGGAGAGAACCTCAGACTTCCCTCTCCCCAGACACTTCCTCCAGCTCCTCCAGGGGGATCCTGAGGCGTTCCCAGGCCTGCCGAGAGACATAGTCCCTCCAGCGTGTCCTGGGTCTTCCCCAAGGCCTCCTCCCGGTAGGACATGCTTGGAAGCATCCAGGCGTCTAGGAGGCATCCAAAACGGATGCCAGAGCCACCTCAGCTGACTTCTCTGGATGTGGAGGAACAGCGGCTCTACTCTGAGCTCCTCCCGGGTGACAGAGCTCCTAACCCTGTCTATAAGGGTGCACCCTGCCACCCTGCGAAGGAAACTCATTTCGGCAGCTTGTATCCGAGATCTTGTCCTTTCGGTCATGACCCAAAGCTCATGACCATATGTGAGAGTAGGACCGTAGATTGACCGGTAAATCGAGAGCTTTGCCTTTCGGCTTAGCTCCTTCTACACCACAACGGACCGGTACATCGACCACATTACTGCTGCCGCTGCACCGATTTACCTGTCAATCTCACCATCTCCATCTCTCCATCCTTCCCTCACTCGTGAACAAAACCCCAAGATACTTGAACTCCTCCACCTGGGGTAAGGACTTCATTCCTTCATTTTCCTTCAGTTTAGTCCCTTATTTATCAGGGGCCGCCACAGTGGAATGAACCGCCAAATAGTCCAGCATATGAACCGGCAGCATATGAACCGCCAACTATTCCAGCATATGTTTTATGTAGCGGATGCCCTTCCAGCCGCAACCCAGTACTAGGAAACACCCATACACTCATTCACACACACACACACACACACACACACACACACACACACACACACACACACACACACACACACACACACACACACACACACTACGGCCAATTTAGTCAACTCAGGCTCATTCTGAAAATGTAGTCCCGTGGAAGTTTCTGGAGACCGCGAAATACGTCCCGGGAAGTACGTATTTTTGCAGTTTTATTTTCGCGAATCCACGAGAGGCCGCTGTGTGTGCTTTTTCAGATCTCAAATTTCTCTCACGAGTGTTGTTTGCGCCCGCCGTTCTCGCATAAACCCACCAGAGGTCGCTGCCGACCAATCCAATCGACTGACCCACCCTCCTCCTTCCCTAAACCCAACCAATTTTATCGTTTCAGATTTTACCACATTTTCATTCTGTTATTCACTTGTACATTTAATTTTTTTGGATTCTGTTTTTGTCTTACCTGATTCCTGGAACCACTCTTCCCCAAACTCAAACCCCATCGCCATTGTGGTCAACTCCTCTCTGCGTCTCAAGTCCGCCGACGTACACGACGAGCTAACGGGACAAACTGGTTGCGGCGGGAAAGCCCTCCACATGGAGGTAAGCGGTCAGCTGGTAAGCGTGAAAAGGAACGGCGTCATACGTACCGTTTGTTTTAAAAAAAATAAATAATATTAATAAATGAAGCCATACGTACCTCCGGCTACATAATTTGCGGTCTCCAGAAACATCCACGGGACTACATTTTCAGAATGAGCCTGTGTTGAATTTAGTTCATCAATTCCCCCATAGTGCATGTGTTTGGACTGTGTCTGGAAACCGGAGCACCCAGAGGAAACCCACACCAACACGAGGAGAACATGCAAACTCCACACAGACATGCCAACTGGCCCAGCCGAGACTCGAACCAGCGACCTTCTTGCTGTGAGGTCACAGTGCTAACCACTGAGCCACCGTGCAGCCCATCATCTAGCAACTTTTAGCAACAAATTGTTTTGCCTTTAGCAACGTCCTCTGAAAATGAGCTGGAAACAGAGCTGCTGACTCTCGCTGTTCTCCTTTCTCAGAATAATTCCAGCACGGTCATTATCAGAAATGAATCTCCAGATTAATGTTACGCATACAGAATGAACCCTGGCTAAATATTGAAGAGGTCCGAGCAGGAATCTGACGCTCCAATCAGAAACCCATCAGCTCTTCTGCAGTCTAGAAGCTCATTAGAGAAGCCCATATGTCAGGAGAGAGAGAGAGAGAGAGAGAGAGAGAGAGAGAGAGAGAGAGAGAGAGAGAGAGAGAGAGAGAGAGAGAGAGAGAGAGAGAGAGAGAGAGAGAGAGAGAGAGAGAGAGAGAGAGAGAGAGAGAGAGAGAGAGAGAGAGAGAGAGAGAGTTTTCATGCACCAGCGCCAGCAAACACTTTCATCCGCAAACGTGCTGCATCATAATTGAGATGCGGCGACGTTTAGTGGCTGATGGAAGCGTTTGTAAAGTCTTTTCCCTGCAGCTGTAATTAGAGAAGTGAACTGTAGTCTAACAGGAGAGCTGTTCTGGAGAAGCTTGCTGAAGAAAATGCAGGGAGTAGTAATAAACACGGCTCTTTTTAAAGCTGCTCCAGTTTAGTTGCAGCTCACAGATTTCGCCATCTGTCTGGCACCAATGCACAACTGCACATGCCATCTGAACACACACACATACTGTACATACAGCACACACACACACACACACACACACACACACACACACACACACACACACACACACACATACTGTACATACAGCACACACACACACACGCATCACATCAAATGCAGACTTCCCACAAATATCCCAATGCAAATGACCATCCAAGTATGTCAAAGTGCAGTAATGTTGTGTACACACACACACACACACACACATGAGTCCCCTTTCCTATACTGGGGTGTCAGGACACACACAGACCGCAGGTTGAGCGCCCCCTGCTGGCCTCACTAACACCACTTCCAACAGCAACCTAGTTTTCCCATGTGGTCTCCCATCCAGGTACTGACCGGGTGCAGCCCTGCTTAGCTTCAGTGGGTGACCATGTGAGAGTTGCAGAGAGCTAGCTGCCAATATCACATAGTTGTACTCAGGGCTGTACTCTTATTTTGTGCCGGAACACGCTGGATCCGGATCCGGCACCTCTGAAATCTGATCCGGCACCTTGTTTTAGCGTTCCCCCTCCTCAACCGCCCTCCTCCCCTGTCCGCTGTTCACTTTCACTTTCTTATGCGACTCCTCAACCCTCTCCACTTTCCTGCGCGACACCTCTCCATCCTCAGGTAACATACCGGATCTGTTACCCTGATCTGTTCCAGGACCTCGCAATTCACAAATTAAGCACTGGTTGTACTGTATTAAGGTGGTTTATGAGGACATGTCTGATGTCCTTGTAGTTCAAAACTCTTTAAAATCATACTTAACTGGGGTTTTGACATCCAAAAGTGTCCACATATTTGCTGTGAGTGTTGGATTTAGGGTTAGGGCTGTACAATAAGCATTTTTTTCCTATATAAAATGCATTACACCTATACGGAGTCCCTAAAAACCACCAACACCAATGTGTGTGTATGTGATTGTTTGTGTGTAGATAAACAGCTGGCTGCCATTCACACTGGACAGTCTGTCTGTGGCTCTTATCTTCAAAGAGTCAGAGCAGCACTGCAAGCCTGAAACCTGTGCCAACTGACCTAGACACACCACTGCCAACACACACACACATACACACACAATGCTCAAACAAACAAAACATACACACACACACGCACACACACACACACACACACACACACACACACACACACACACACACACACACACACACCACACACACACACACACACACACTCCTAAACCAACTGTCCTTCAATGTAAACAGTCGGCAAGGGTGTTCATCAAAAGTGCACAATAAATGAAGACTCGGAATCTCCTTAACCAATCGTTATTTTACCTGCTACATCAAATTAACTCATTTGCATAATCCCTCCTCCTGTGACATAAGAACACTCTGAAATGGGCGTTCAAATTTGATAAGACCAGGCTTATGGAAGGGGGAGGGGTTTAAGCATGAACCGGAAGCTGTGACCATTTGTTTTTTTGCATTGTGACGCAGTTTCTAGAGAAACGGAATATCAAATGAGGAAACAGTGGGCGTGGCTTGCTTTTTCTACTGCAAGCTGATTGGATGTAGTAAAGTAGGTATTTTTTTCAGAAAGATGGGGGAAAAGGGTTTGAGTGTTGAGATTTATTACTAGGGATGTCCAGAACTGATCACATGAAGTCAGAATTATTCGCACCCCTTTGATTTTTTTTTCTTTTTTAAATATTTCCTAAATGATGTTTAACAGAGAAAGGAAATTTTCACAGTATGTCTGATAATATTTTTTCTTCTGGAGAAAGTCTTATTTGTTTGATTTTGGCTAGGATAAAAGCAGTTCTTAATTTTTTTAACACCATTTTAAGGTCAATATTATTAGCCCCTTTAAGCTATATTTTTTTCAATAGTCTACAGAACAAACCATCATTATACAATAACTTGCCTAATTACCCTAACCTGCCTAGTTACCCTAATTAACCTAGTTAAGCCTTTAAATGTCACTTTAAGCTGTATAGATAAAATATCTAGTCAAATATTGTTTACTGCATCATGACAAAGATAAAATAAATCAGTTATTAGAAATGAGTTATTAAAACTATTATGATTAGAAATGTGTTGAAAAAATCTGCTCTCTGTTAAACAGATATTGGGGGAAAAAAAATAAACGGGGGCTAATAATTCTGACTTCAACTGTATGTATAGACCTCTTTCTTGACTTTACACAGAAACAGCAGTGCATGCATCATGACATCATGTTGTCGCAGAGACGCTATTGGTTAAATGCCGGCAAAGTAGAACACGGAAGCAGCTTGAAGAGGATAGCGGAAAGCGCGAGTATGGCTGTTTCTCAATATGCGTTCTTCAGTCGTCTTGCATCCTCGCGTTCTTGTGTAATATCATCATCATCAGTTCCAAAACTCAAGACCGCAAGAACGGAGGACGCATGAAAGTTACTGGATGCATTCTTGATATCGAGGAAGCATCGATGCAGAGTTAAGCGCAAAACTTGCTAGAGAAGTCCTGAAAAAAGCAGGTGGGAAGCGCAGCATTTTATACCTCTTTAATATTAAAGTTCAGAGATGTAACTTATTTATCTCAGGAGATTCCCTGAGAATGAGACAAAGTAAACATCAGCATGAAAATCTTAATAAAGGTATGAACATATTAAGGGTGTTTATTTGTTGAAACTCTTATTCAAATCTGTGTTATTTGTATTGGGCAAAGTATACCTGTAATGCTTTTGTGCATGTTATATATAATGAAAAGGGGGGAAACAATAAATCGTTGTACTGTATGAATGCTGTAATGTTTAAATAATTTTTCGTAAAAAATGTGTGAAGGTCATGTGACCATCAGGAAGAATGTAGCACCTCATTTCTAAGAGGATGCGAGTCCAAAAGTGAAGAATTGATTATTATTTGATTGTTCAAGCTTCCTCGCAGAAGTGCTCTGTTTGTTAACAGAGATGTTGAATGTTAAAATAAGGTGAATTAAATAAAAAATAAGGAACATCCTGGATCTGTTTCTTCGCTCTTCTTTATTCTTATTTTATGTTTAATAGAAGTATCGGATCGGGTTTCGGTATTGGTATAGTACTCAAAATCAAATGACTTGGACTCAAGGGCAAAAAAACCTGATCAGGACATCCCTAGTTATTACAGCCTAACAGACTCCTCCTCCTCACCGTTTCTGTTTGTTGTCAAAACTGACAGCTGAAGAGGCGTGGTTAAGTATGTTAGCCCTGCCCAATCTCAGACCTAATCTGAGAATTTCAATAAAAACAAACAGGAAGTGCATTTTCAGATTTCAATTAAAGATTACAAGAGCAAACTATTTGTTTTCTCTTAATGACATGCACAGATGAATTGATCAGCACACAACTAGCAATGTGAGCTAACAAAATCAATATAGTCAGTTTTGTGTTATGTGTGAAACGAATCATATCAAAATAACTGTGAAATGATTAATTCATTAAACCAGGGGTCTCAAACTGCCGGACCGCGGGCCACTTGCGGCCCCCCTCCTCCCTCCATCCAGCAACTTCCGTCAAAAATATAACAAGATTCGGCCCCTGAAACATATATTTTTAAATTACTATCATTGTTGTGCAGTCGCATATAACCACTTGTGGTTTTGACCCCCACCTACTGGACATTTAAAGTTCTGCACTATATGTCTGGGTTACTTTCGGTTTCTCTCAGTGTGCGGTCGAGAGTAATGCAACTGCAGATTATTTCTGGGGCTGATTTAAACATTGAAATATATGTCCGTAAGTGCGTTATTTTTACTAAAGCTCTATTTTTGTAAATATTCAAGGGTCATTTGATTATAATCAGTTTTATACCTCCTGTATTTTGTTGTACAAACACCTCTTCATGGCTTATGCTGCGTTCACACCAGACGCGGAAGAAGCGTCAAGCGCGAGTGATTTACATGTTAAGTCAATGCAAACGCACGGATAGGCATCCTGCGGCACGTTACACGCGAATGGCGAATTGAGCGTTTTGCGTGTTTGACGCTGGTCCAAACGTATCGACACTGTTTTTCAGCTTTCATAAAGCACATAAACACAGTTATTTTATCAATAAAATCCATGTTAGCCAATTAGCAACGAAGCTACAGTCACCGGGCAGACAGAAGCCCGGCCCATGACGCGAATCCGCGTCTGTTCTGAAGTGAATTTGACGCGCGAATGAAGCGGAGTTTGACGCGCGAATGAAGCGGAGTCTGACGCGTGAATGAAGCGAGTAAACTCAAATGTTCACGCGTCTATTTATGTGCGAATAGCGCGATTTAGCTGCGCGTTCCACGTCTGGTGTGAACACGGCATTATGCTGCGTTCACACCAGACGCGAAAGAAGCGTCAAGCGCGAGTGATTTTCATGTTAAGTCAATGCAAACGCGGGAATAGGCATCCTGCGGCGTGATACGACCGAATGGTGCGGCGCGAATCACGCGAATTGTGCAAATGGCGTGGCGCAGATGGTGTGATACGCGCGAATGGCGCGGGCGCGAATTGAGCGTTTTGCACGTTTGACGCGCTTAACGCGCAAATCGCGAGATTCGCTCGAGTTCAAAAATCTGAACTTCTGCGGACATTCGCGTCGCATTAACCAATCAGGAGCTTGCTCTTGTGGGGGCATGATTGTGACGTAGCACCTGTTGTTGGTGTCCCGGGGGAAATCCTTCAGCCGACACCGACAACAGTTCATCAAACTGGGCTTGGCACGAATGACACGAATCTGCATCTGTTCTGAAGTGAATTTGATGCGCGAATGAAGCGAGTAAACTCAAATGTTCACGCGAGTAGCGCGATTTATTCGCCCGTTCCGCGTCTGGTGTGAACGCAGCATTACACTTTTCATGGCTTATGCTGGTGATGTAAATATGATCATTCTGCTAATATTCGATGGTCTCATTAACAGATTTTCCTCATATGCATATTAAGATTTGTATAAAAAATGCGCATTAGTAAAGTTTTACTGCTGGCTGAATTGAACATGTTAAAGTAAATGTGAATATGTGCATACTTTTCCCCTCTTTGTTGTAGTTTTACAAAAAAGAAAGACATTGAGAAGAGCAATTGCAAGTCAATAAAGTTACCCAAACTGCATTCTTCTGTCTTGCGCTATCTGTTAAACTTGGTTAGGCAACAACTGATTGGGACATAATTATTATTAATATCATGCCTATTATTAAATTGTAGTATTGTCATAACAATTTAAATGATGCCTTCAATATGTACAACAAGAAACAAAAAAAGGAGCTTTGATACTCAGGGGAGGAATGTCTGAGTGCACCAATTACATCAGGTTTTCCACTGTTTTTCATGTGTTAGAATGTTAAAACGGCCCTACTATAAATTGTCAATCACTCATATGGCCCCCCGCCAATTTGAGTTTGAGACCCTTGTATTAAACACATATTCAGCAAAACTGACACTCTTTTCTGATCTTAGATGCATTTAAACCTGTTGTAGGAGACTCTTGCACAATATCAGCACACTTTAAAACACCATATGAGCTGCTGTTTAATAAACAGCACTTCAATGTAAATCAGCCGTGTCCACTCACAGCCACACACACATGTACATCTACAGCAGGATAAAGATTTTAGACACACACTGTCATAACACTGATGACACAACATGAATAATAGAAGAGCATCCAGTAACAAAGCCAGTCTGTCCAGAACACACACACACACACACACACAGTCCATATCAATCACCTTGGGCCCTTAATTTATGCTAATGTCATGCAAAGCCATTGCAGCTGATAGGTGGCTTCTTGCATCAGCAGCTCGACTGCCAGAACTCTGAGTTTAACTTTCTGAATAGTTTCACCTCTGCGGCAAACCATGGAGAAGTCCACAGTGTCCATCACTGCTTTCAGAACTACTGTACATGTTGATTTTTATTCACAGTTAAAGCTCCCGTGAAATTAAAATAACGTTTTTTAGATGTTAGTATCAGTATGTTAGTATTAAGGATATCTATAAGCCAGTGTTCTCCAAAACAGTGACAACATTCACATTTAAACCTGATATAAACATATAAAGCTTGCAGTTTGTCACTTCCGCCTAAACGGATCAATGCTTTGTAGACTTCATCTCATACTTCAGTTGCTCATCAAATTTTCTGACCAATCAAATGCTCTCTAGTATCTGACATGCCCCGCCCCCCTTCTTCTTGTTTGCTTGAGCTCAACCACTTTCACTGGCAGAGCTGTGATAAAAACACAAAACACCACTGGCTGTTTTTTTAATATCATCATTAGTAAATCCAAACTTGGCGACGCGGTGGCGCAGTAGGTAGTGTTTTCGCCTCACATCAAGAAGGTCACTGGTTCAAGCCTTGGCTGGGTAAGTTTGCGTTTCTGTGTGGAGTTTGTATGTTCTCCCCGCGTTCGCATGGGTTTCCTCCAGGTGCTCCGGTTTCCCCCACAGTCCAAAGACATGCGGTACAGGTGAATTGGGTAGGCTGAATTGTCCGTAGTGTATAAGAGTGTATGGATGTTTCCCAGAGATGGGTTGCAGCTGGAAGGGCATCCACTGCGTAAAACATATGCTGGATAAGTTGGCGGTTCATTCTGCTGTGGTGACCACGGATTAATGGGGGGACTAAGCCGAAAAGAAGGCGAATGAATGAATAAATCCAAACGTGAGCGTGAAACCTGGCATACGCAAAGGTTTTGTGCAAGGCCCCTGGACTTATCCGAGATATACCAAACTCTAAGCATTTGGTTCTCTCCACTGTCATCACTTAACAAGCACAAGCTTGTGTGTGCATGAGTCTCGTGTGCACTTGGTGCTAGTGTCAGTTAGGGCTGAGCGTTTTTTTTTTATTTTTTTGATTAATTCGAATTTACGTTTTAAGACGATTTTATTTTTTACAAAATCGAGGAATCGTGATTTTTTAATAAAAATATTAAAGCCGCTTTTCCACTATCGTGCCAAACCGTTCTAAACTGTTAGACAACCGTGCTGAATTGTGCTGATTCTGTGTGTTGACGTCGCGGCTCTGTTGATGAGCTACCACAGCTGGTTTAGCGGAAGCGCGCCAGGGGGGACTGGCCATTGGGAACACCGGGACATTTTCCCGCTAGAGCAACAACGGCCCCGCTGCCAGGGCAACCGCAGTCAGCCAGCCAGCTTCGCTAATGTTTCCACGCGAGGAGAGGAGGCTCGACAGGCGGAGGTGAGGGCAACCAACTCAACTTTCTAGATCGCTTTTAGTCACTTTGGCCCGCTCACCCATCGCTCCACACACACAAGAGGAAATAATTGCACCTAATTCAAAGCCCAGACGGCTGGTTTTGTATATTATACCTGCGCTCCACCTGAAGGACGGTTACGGCGTGTTGTAAATGTCGGTCACCGCAGAAAGTCAAATCTTTCTTTAATTTGGACTTTTGCTTGAATTACGGAGTGGCACAGTAGCTGTCCAAGGTACTGTATGAATTAAATCATAACCCATATATGCACCAATAAACAAGTAAAATGAATGAATGAATAAAATAAATATGGATTCTTAAATGTCGGTATTGTTTTTACTCCAAAAAATATCAATACGTATCGACAAATGTTTTATAAAAATAAATTAAGCAATTTCCAACATTTCAGCTATAGGCCATAATACGATTCAGTTAAATATAAGATAGACATTTAAATATAGATATGTAACAGGTTTCTGTGGGTTTTTTTTTTTTCACGGTGATCTTTAATATATACTGGGTGGTGGAGCTACGCAAAAATATTTTCTAAAACGTCAAGCAGATATTTGTCTATAGCTCGTTAGCTATTTATGAAGACAAAAAATAATTAAAATAACAAAAATAAAACTATAAAATTACAAAGATAAAAAGAGCAGCATTCTGCTAAATATAGTCCTTTATATCCTGATATGCTGTGTTGTTTCATTCGTTTTTTTATATTTAACTTGATGCATTCGTTATTTAATGTTTAAATACTAAAATCGTTTAAATGGTTATATTTTACCATCAAAATGTAGTATATTTTATATCATTACCAACTTTTGAAATAAAACCGCTGTTATTTTATTGATTGTTATGGAATAATTTAAGTGCTATATTATTTTTTATTAGTGAAAGTGCCGCTCACTTTGACAAGGCCTGTCTAAATATATATTTCTGCCATGCCACTAATACAGATAAACTATTGTTGCATTATCATTGTTTATTTTTCTGTTATGGACAGAGATTTGAAATATTTATTTCCCCTCCAATCCTTTTCAATCTTCACGTTACATTTTGGTCATTTTCTCTCCAAATAAAATTTGCCCAAAGCTGCACAACATATGACCTCTACATAAATACGGGTGCTGTGACTTCTATTGTAGCTATGTTTAGCCTCCCTATATGAGAGAGTGCCATAACCGCGTTTAGTCACACTATTGCTTTTTATTGAAAAAAACTAGTTTCGGCATTTATTTAAATTTAAATGAACAAGGTAAGCTGGTAAGGTAGTTACACAGTAAAAAAAAATTTAATAAAAAAATAAATAAAAAAAATCGAAATCGTGAATCGGTCAAACTTTATGAAAAAATCTAGATTTTCTTTT
>LR812534.1:70512641-70522641 GCA_903798195.1 Danio kyathit
GGACACTTACAACACCCGTCTCACCCGAAAAGCCTTCTGCATAACAGCAGATCCTCACCCACCCAATGCACAGCTTCTCAGGCTGCTGCCATCAGGGAGGAGACTGCAGAGTCTCCAAGCCAGGACCAACAGACTGAAGGACAGCTTCATCCATCAGGCTGTCAGGAAGCTGAACTCTCTCCCAGCTCTGCCACCACTCCCCCCCTCCCTCCCCACGCATCTTTGAACTCTGACACACATGAAACATGAAGACACACACACACACACACACACACACACCCATCTGCACTGGTCATCTTATGTCACTTTGGACTGCTAGCGAGTCACACCATACTACCTCCCTATACACTATGACACTTTATCACTTTATCAACATGTTTACAAGCCTTTTTGCACTATATATTGTTTACATTTGCACAACTCTGGTTTGCACTCATTGCCATATGTCCTTAACTGTAATTGTATTGCTCATAAAATTTAATTTTTTACGTAAATCTTTAGATCAGAGCACATCTTATGTATATATATGTATATATATATATATATATATATATATATATATATATATATTTTCTTTTTTAATGCGTATATTTTTTAGACTACTTTCTATAATTGTATTTATTGAATATTCTTTTTACAACTCTACTTTCTGTATTTTTGTATTAATATTATATGTTAGGCACCTAGGGTCTGAGAGTAACGGAATTTCGATTCTCTGTATGTCCTGTACATGTGGTTGAATTGACAATAAAGCTGACTTTGACTTTGACTTATGGAAGGGGGAGGGGTTTAAGCATGAACCGGAAGCTGTTTTTTTGTATTGTGACGCAGTTTCTAGAGAAACGGAATATCAAATGAGGAAACAGTGGGCGTGGCTTACTTTTTCTACTGCAAGCTGATTGGATGTAGTAAAGTAGGTATTTTTTTCAGAAAGATGGGGGAAAAGGGTTTGAGTGTTGAGATTTATTACTAGGGATGTCCAGAACTGATCACGTAAAGTCAGAATTATTCGCACCCCTTTGAATTGTTTTTCTTTTTTAAATATTTCCTAAATGATGTTTAACAGAGCAAGGAAATTTTCACAGTATGTCTGATAATATTTTTTCTTCTGGAGAAAGTCTTATTTGTTTTATTTTGGCTAGGATAAAGGCAGTTCTTAATTTTTTTAAACCCATTTTAAGGTCAATATTATTTGCCCCTTTAAGCTATATATTTTTTCGATAGTCTACAGAACAAACCATCATTATACAATAACTTGCCTAATTCCCCTAACCTGCCTAGTTAACCTAATTAACCTAGTTAAGCCTTTAAATGTCACTTTAAGCTGTATAGAAGTGTCTTGAAGAATATCTAGTCAAATATTATTTACTGTCATCATGACAAAGATAAAATAAATCAGTTATTAGAGATGAGTTATTAAAACTATTATGATTAGAAATGTGTTGAGAAAATCTGCGCTCCGTTAAACAGAAATTGGGGAAAAAAAAAAAAACAGGGGTGCTAATAATTCTGACTTCAACTGTATATATAGACCTCTTTCTTGACTTTACAGAGAAACAGCAGCGCATGCATCATGACATCATGTTGTCGCAGAGACTCTATTGGTTAAATGCCGGCAAAGTAGAACACGGAAGCAGCTTGAAGAGGATAGCGGAAAGCGCGAGTATGGCTGTTTCTCAATATGCGTTCTTCAGTCGTCTTGCATCCTCGCGTTCTTGTGTAACATCATCATCATCAGTTCCCAAAACTCACGACCGCAAGAACGGAGGACGCATGAAAGTTACTGGATGCATTCTTGATATCGAGGAAGCATCGATGCAGAGTTGAGCGCAAAACTTGCTAGAGAAGTTCTGAAAAAAGCAGGTGGGAAGCGCAGCATTTTATACCTCTTTAATATTAAGGTTCAGAGATGTAACTTATTTATCTCAGGAGATTCCCTGAGAATGAGACAAAGTAAACATCAGCATGAAAATCTTAATAAAGGTATAAACATATTAAGGGGTGTTTATTTGCTGAAACTCTTATTCAAATCTGTGTTATTTGTATTGGGCAAAGTATACCTGTAATGCTTTTGTGCATGTTTTATCTAATGAAAAGGGGGAAAACAATAAATCGTTGTATGAATGCTGTAATGTTTAAATAATCTTTCGTAAAAAATCTGTGAAGGTCATGTGACCATCAGGAAGAATGTAGCACCTCATTTCAAAGAGGATGCGAGTCCAAAAGTGAAGAATTGATGTTATTTATTATTTGATTGTTCAAGCTTCCTCACAGAAGTGCTCTGTTTGTTAACAGAGATGTTAAATGTTAAAATAAGGTGAATTAAATAAAAAATAAGGAACATCCTGGATCTGTTTCTTCGCTCTTCTTTATTCTTATTTCATGTTTATAGAAGTATCGGATCGGGTTTCGGTATTGGTAGGTATTCAAAATCAAATGACTCGGACTCAAGGGCAAAAAAACCTGATCAGGACATCCCTAGTTATTACAGCCTAACAGACTCCTCCTCCTCACCGTTTCTGTTTGTCAAAACTGACAGCTGAAGAGGCGTGGTTAAGTATGTTAGCCCTGCCCAATCTCAGACCTAATCTGAGAATTTCAATAAAAACAAACAGGAAGTGCATTTTCAGATTTCAATTAAAGATTACAAGAGCAAACTATTTGTTTTTTGTTAACCCTCAGGGGTCTGAGGTGATTTTGGGGCCCCTGAGATGTTTTGACATGCCCTGACATTTGTGCTAATTTCAGCTACTTATTACATGGTATTGGTCAACATATATTTTATTTGTATTCAGCACAAACTGTGCTACAACAATATGTGACAATTATTGATGTACATGCTTTTGTTTTTTAGAAAAAAAATATTATGCGTGGTTAGTAGGATTTGGAGAATTTTTTTTTAGCTGAAATAAGGTCAAAACTAACACACTAACTAAATGTGCTTGAGCAAGACTTTTGAGTAACCAGTCTGGTAGGCTAGAATATTTACTTCACAATTATGTAAAAATTATTTTATTCTCTCATTCAAAGGAAACATTATAAAGATTTACATTTTGTTAAGTTTGTTTGGCTCATCTCAGGTCTATGCGTGAGTGACAATGGTCATGAATAATTCACACCTGGAGAGACAAAAGACACTCCCCCACTCACTCATCAAGGACATTGGAAAGCAAAGTCCATCTGCAAAAGCTAGGCCAAACTAAATGCTTGTTACATTTAGTTAAAATTTTGTAGGTTGTAATTTTTTTCAATATTTTGCTTGAATTTTATTGTATCATCTTTCAATTTCTGAATATGTTTGGTGACTAAAATTTTATTTTAATACATATATCTGTTTAATAAATCTGTTTTGTTTAAATGCATCAGAATACACTGACTATATTAACTGAGAAATGGAGGAAATATTTGAAATGCTATAAAACATGTTTGCAAAACTGTTGTAATAAAAACTTTCTTGTGCATTAATCCAGCATTTAATAATAATCTCTGAATGACTCTGGCATAATGACAAAACACAGGAATAATCAAAATAATATTTGAAGACCTTTTATATATATTTTGCCCAAATAGTTGCAGCCTTAGTTAACTTTTTCCAAACTTTAACAGGTTCAACTACTGTAAAATAAATAAAAATGAAATTAATAACACGTATAACATGCGTCACGTTCTAGCCAGCGCGCTGTGGGCGTGTGGGCAGCCTACATCTTTGTTTGTATTAATGGCGGAAGTGGGAAGAGCCGGCGTGATGCGCACTCTGCCTGTATGGATTACCTAGCGAGACAACATTTGCTTTCAAAATGAGTTGGAAAGTTCACCCTCCAAGCTTTATGCAGGTATGTCTGTCATGTGTATGTCTCATGTATTCGTGGAGATTCCGCTGTTTTTTCTGACCTCAGTTTACATGTTGCGCGAGTCTCACGTGGACTATTGTAATAACAAAGCCTCGTGGGTGTGGTCGCATTAAAAATAATGAGCTCCGATAGAGAAGCTAGACACAGCGTTGGTTTCATACTGATTACTTTATCAAGCAATATTTGTTTTCAACATGCACCGCTGCTTTAAAAGTAGACACTTCAAGCTTTCTATAGATATGTGTCTCATGTCTGTGTGTTTAGTTTTCGTGGAGTTTCAGTGCATATTACTGATGTGTTTGTAAAAACAGTTCACGGAGACAGAAAAGAGAAAATGCCTTCACTGTCTATTTTCCTTATTTTGCAAAAGCACACACTTTTGTTGTTATTGTGAGTGTACCCAAAATAAACTAGACACCTAACAGATTCCATTGATGTATTGCTCATATCTGTACGATCAAAACTCAAAGTGTCATTTAAGTTTTTTTCGGAGTTTTCATGTGAAAACACGTCAAAACGCGTATACGCGGGCTTCGACCCCTGTGGGTAATGACATGCACAGATAAATTGATCAGCACAAAACTAGCAATGTGAGCTAACAAAATCAATATGGTCAGTTTTGTGTTATGTGTGAAACGAATCATATCAAAATAACTGTGAAATGATTCATGTATTAAACCAGGGGTCTCAAACTGCCGGCCCGCGGGCCGCTTGCGGCCCCCCTCCTCCCTCCATCCAGCAACTTTTGTCAAAAATATAACAAGATTCGGCCCCTGAAACATATATTTTTGAATTACTATCATTGTTGTGCAGTCGCATATAACCACTTGTGGTTTTGACCCCCACCTACTGGACATTTAAAGTTCTGCACTATATGTCCGGGTTACTTTCGGTTTCTCTCAGTGTGCGGTCGAGAGTAATGCAACTGCAGATTATTTCTGGGGCTGATTTAAACATTGAAATATATGTCCGTAAGTGCGCTATTTTTACTAAAGCTCTATTTTTGTAAATATTCAAGGGTCATTTGAATATAATCAGTTTTATACCTCCTGTATTTTGTTGTACAAACACCTCTACATGGCTTATGCTGCGTTCACACTAGACATGGAAGAAGCGTCAAGCGCGAGTGATTTACATGTTAAGTCAATGGAAACGCGCGGATAGGCATCCTGCGGCACGTTACACGCGAATAACGCGGCGCGAATGACGCAAATTGCATGAACGGCGTGGCGCGGATGGCGCGATATGCACGAATGGCGAATCGCTCGAGTTCAAAAATTTGAACTTCTGCGGACATTCGCGCCACGTTAACCAATCAGGAGCTTGCTCTTGTAGGGGCATAATTGTGACGTAGCACCTGTTGTTGGTGTCCCGGGGGAAATCCTTCAGCCGACAACGACAACAGTTCATCAAACTGGGCTTGGCTCAGTCAGAAGCACAGCTGGAAGCCTCCGTCATCCAGGTTAAGTTTCTGGAGGAGTTTATGAGCTCACAGAGCTGGGTGCACCTCAGAAAGTATCTAGTGGACTCAGACACTGCTCCAAACGTATCGACGCTGTTTTTCAGCCTTCATAAAGCACATAAACACAGTTATTTTATCAATAAAATCCATGTTAGCCATTTAGCAACGAAGCTACAGTCACCGGGCAGACAGAAGCCCTGCCCATGACACGAATCTGCATCTGTTCTGAAGTGAATTTGACGAGTGAATGAAGCGAGTAAACCCAAATGTTCACGCGAGTAGCGCAATTTATCCGCCCGTTCCGCGTCTGGTGTGAACGCAGCATTACACTTTTCATGGCTTATGCTGGTGATGTAAATATGATCATTCTGCTAATATTTAATGGTCTCATTAATAGATTTTCCTCATATGCATATTAAGATTTGTATAAAAAATGCGCATTAGTAAAGTTTTACTGCTGGCTGAATTGAACATGTTAAAGTAAATGTGAATATGTGCATACTTTTCCCCTCTTTGTTGTAGTTTTACAAAAAAGAAAGATATTGAGAAGAGCAATTGCAAGTCAATAAAGTTACCCAAACTGCATTCTTCTGTCTTGCGCTATCTGTTAAACTTGGTTAGGCAACAATTGATTGGGACATAATTATTATTGATATCATGCCTATTATTAAATTGTAGTATTGTCATGGCAATTTAAATGATCCCTTTAATATGTACAACAAGAAACAAAAAAAGGAGCTTTGATACTCAGGGAAGAACGTCTGAGTGCACCAATTACATCAGGTTTCCACTGTTTTTCATGTGTTAGAATGTTAAAACGGCCCTACTGTAAATTGTCAATCACTCATATGGCCCCCCGCCAACTTGAGTTTGAGACCCTTGTATTAAACACATATTCAGCAAAAATGACACTCTTTTCTGATCTTAGATGCATTTAAACCTGTTGTAGGAGACTCTTGCACAATATCAGGACACTTTAAAACACCATATGAGCTGCTGTTTAATAAACAGTACTTCAATGTAAATCAGCCGAGTCCACTCACAGCCACACACACATGTACATCTACAGCAGGATAAAGATTTTAGACACACACTGTCATAACACTGATGACACAACATGAATAATAGAAGAGCATCCAGTAACAAAGCCAGCCTGTCCAGAACACACACACACACACAGTCCATATCAATCACCTTGGGCCCTTAATTTATGCTAATGTCATGCAAAGCCATTGCAGCTGATAGGTGGCTTCTTGCATCAGCAGCTCGACTGCCAGAACTCTGAGTTTAACTTTCTGAATAGTTTCACCTCTGCGGCAAACCATGGAGAAGTCCACAGTGTCCATCACTGCTTTCAGAACTACTGTACATGTTGATTTTTATTCACAGTTAAAGCTCCCGTGAAATTAAAATAACGTTTTTTAGATGTTAGTATCAGTACGTTAGTATTAAGGATATCTATAAGCTAGTGTTCTCCAAAACAGTGACAACATTCACATTTAAACCTGATATAAACATACAAATCTTGCAGTTTGTCACTTCCGCCTAAATGGATCAATGCTTTGTAGACTTCATCTCATACTTCAGTTGCTCATCAAATTTTCTGACCAATCAAATGCTCTCTAGTATCTGACATGCCCCGCCCCCCTTCTTCTTGTTTGCTTGAGCTCAACCACTCTCACTGGCAGAGCTGTGATAAAAACACAAAACACCATTGGCTGTTTTTTTTTATATCATCATTAGTAAATCCAAACTTGGCGACGCGGTGGCGCAGTAGGTAGTGTTTTCGCCTCACATCAAGAAAGTCACTGGTTCGAACCTTGGCTGGGTAAGTTTGCGTTTCTGTGTGGAGTTTGTATGTTCTCCCCGCGTTCGCATGGGTTTCCTCCAGGTGCTCCGGTTTCCCCCACAGTCAAAAGGCATGCGGTACAGGTGAATTGGGTAGGCTGAATTGTCCGTAGTGTATAAGAGTGTATGGATGTTTCCCAGAGATGGGTTGCAGCTGGAAGGGCATCCACTGCGTAAAACATATGCTGGATAAGTTGGCGGTTCATTCCGCTGTGGTGACCCCGGATTAATGGGGGGACTAAGCCGAAAAGAAGGCGAATGAATGAATAAATCCAAACGTGAGCGTGAAACCTGGCGTACGCAAAGGTTTTGTGCAAGGCCCCTGGACTTATCCGAGATATACCAAACTCTAAGCATTTGGTTCTCTCCACTGTCATCACTTAACGAGCACAAGCTTGTGTGTGCATGAGTCTCGTGTGCACTTGGTGTCAGTGCACAGCTGAAAACCGTGAAAGCTTTTTGCTTGACTCGCTCGCTGTTGTACTACTGGGTGGAACAAGATTTTCCAACTTTGCAGATGAATATCCAATATCGCAAATTAGAAAAGGTTGGTCAGTTTTATGTACAAATTATGCTGTAATGTTTATTTAGCAATAATTCTCCAGTACTGATAGCAGAACTGTTAACGCCAGAGCTTATTGATACTTCAATCTTTTATAATTTAGCACCGGTACCGATAAAGTACAGAGTTTTGGTACACATCCCTAATGGTAACATGATTGACACTCAATGTTTCCATCCAAAGATGTGCAAAACTGGAGTATGGCATAAACCATTAATGAACAAAGCAGAGTTACCATCCAATGAGAAACAAAAGAGAACAAAATCATCACTTCCTGCTGCTCCTGCACAGATATCACTGAGAGAAGTGTAGCTTAATGCATTGGGATTTGCCACTGTGGTGTTTGTTCTCCTCTAATAAATGAGTTGCACCTCAGAAGACGAAGACAAAACGCAATGAATGCAGTGGGTTTTGGAGACGTGAGCGCAGACAGATGCTCAAGACAGTTCTGGAGGGAATAATAATAGAAGAATAATAATACTGAAGCACTGTGATGACGGACTGACGGAGGCCTGAGGCCTTTTACAATCAGCACAACAACATTTCACATCTGCAACAGTGGAAAGCTGCAAACCAACAATAATGACGCAAAGAGACTCAAACTACCACTACGATTCATTAACAGTGTTTACATGCACATTGTTCCTATCATATGAAGTTGATCCTACTAAATGCTTTATGCACATTTTCAAAATCTGTGCACATCTTGGTGTTTCAATTATGCATTTTATTAATGCGATATTCCAGAATGCGCATAAAAATAGGTTTATGGAAGGACAGCCAGTGTGTGTCAGAGAGCGTGTCATTTACTGTGTGACGGCTTCAGCTTCATCTCTGCTCAATAGTGGCTCTCAAAGCCTCATCCAGCGGCACACAAAGGCGTCCTGCTGGGGATTTCCTCTGAAAAGCGTCTCTGTCTGCCCGATTCCAGCATCAACACTTCTGATGAATAATACAGCACTGGAGGACTCGCACAGGTCTGCCGGACTTCAGTCGCAGCCGTCCCAAAAACTCTTCGCAAACTTCAGATACGAGGGAAAAAAACATGCATGAAGTGCTTCAAGAAACGTCTTCAAAAAAATGCACTCCAAAACAACTGCATTAAAAAATAAAATGTTTTATATTTGTTATGAATTTAATGTATTTAATAAAGCTGTAAAATGAAACACATTTAGGGTATTTTGTTTGCAATGTGATTGTTTTTGTAAATAACTTCTAATAATGATCTCTTTACTTTTATTTTTTGCTTTATATAAAATAAATAAACAAATACATAATTGAATACTACTGTTTATTTTGTGTGTGTAATTAAGTGACATGTTGATATTTTTAACAAATATTACACCTATTCATTTATGTTTTTGATGTCAATAAAAATATTGAAAGACAAAATTTCACATTTAATTTTTTATTTTAATTTAACTTTAATTAAATATTTATTAAATTTGTTTGCCTGAAATCTAGAATTAAAATAAAAAACAATAGTAAATTTAACACGTTTTCATGTAATTCAGAGGCATTCAGATATTTTTGAATTAAGCATAAAACGCCCGAAAAACTATTCACAAACTTCAGATTTGAGGGAAAAAGCATGCATGAAGTCCTTCAAGATATGTCTCCAAAAATGCACCCCCCAAAAATTGCATGAAAAAACTAAAATGTTTACATATTTGTTGTGAGTTTAATGTATTTAAAAAAGCTGTAAAACAAATCCCGTTTGCTTTGGTATTTTGTTTGGTGTTTTTGTAATTTAACTTCTAATAATGATCTCTTTACTTTTTTTTTTTTGCTTTATATAAAATAAGTAAACAAACGCATAATTGAACACTACTCTGTTTATTGTGTGTGTGGGAAATAAATGGCGTTTAGATATTTTTAACAAAAATTACATCTATTAATTAACACATTCTGTTATTTTTATGACATTTTGTATGTTTTCGATGTCAATGAAAAAATCTTGAAACACAAAATGTCACATTTAATTTTTATTTAAATTTAATGAAATATTATTTAAATTTGTTTGCCTGAAATTTGGAAATAAATAAAAAAATAAACAAATAATAATAATAGTAAATCAGCAACAAACGGACCAAAAACTATTTAGAAACTTCAGAATTTAGAGGGGGAAAAAACATGCAGTCCCCCCCCCCCCCCAAAAAGTTGCATTAATAAAATGTTCTATATTTGTATAGAATATACAAACTATATTTCCATTATTTTTATTACATTTTTATGTTTTTGATGTCAATAAAAATATTCAAACACAAAATTTCACAT
>LR812534.1:70530141-70660141 GCA_903798195.1 Danio kyathit
GTGTGGTGGGTGGAGAGGCGCTATATTTACGAAAAGTGTGTGGGGGGGGTGGTGGGTGGAGAGGCGCTATATTTACGAAACGTGTGTGGGGGGGGGGGGTGGAGAGGCGCTATATTTACGAAAAGTGTGTGTGTGTGGGGGGGGGGGTGGAGAGGCGCTATATTTACGAAAAGTGTGTGTGGGGTGGTGGGTGGAGAGGCGCTATAAGTGTGTGGGGGGGTGGTGGGTGGAGAGGCGCTATATTTACGAAAAGTGTGTGGGGGGGTGGTGGGTGGAGAGGCGCTATATTTACGAAAAGTGTGTGGTGGTGTGGTGGGTGGAGAGGCGCTATATTTACGAAAAGTGTGTGTGTGGGGGGGGGGGTGAAGAGGATCTATATTTACGAAAAGTGTGTGGTGGTGTGGTGGGTGGAGAGGCGCTATATTTACGAAAAGTGTGTGGGGGGGGTGGTGGGTGGAGAGGCGCTATATTTACGAAACGTGTGTGGGGGGGGGTGGAGAGGCGCTATATTTACGAAAAGTGTGTGTGTGTGTGGGGGGGGGGGGGGGTGGAGAGGCGCTATATTTACGAAAAGTGTGTGGGGGGTGGTGGGTGGAGAGGCGCTATATTTACGAAAAGTGTGTGGGGGGGGGGTGGTGCTTGGAGAGGCGCTATAAGTGTGTGGGGGGGTGGTGAGTGGAGAGGCGCTATATTTACGAAAAGTGTGTGTGTGTTAGGGGGGGCGGGTGAAGAGGCGCTATATTTACGAAAAGTGTGTGGGGGGGTGGTGGGTGGAGAGGCGCTATATTTACGAAAAGTGTGTGGGGGGGGGGGTGCTTGGAGAGGCGCTATAAGTGTGTGGGGGGGTGGTGAGTGGAGAGGCGCTATATTTACGAAAAGTGTGTGTGTGTTAGGGGGGGCGGGTGAAGAGGCGCTATATTTACGAAAAGTGTGTGGGGGGGGGGTGGGTGGAGAGGCGCTATATTTACGAAAAGTGTGTGGGGGGGTGGTGGGTGGACAGGTGCTATATTTACGAAAAGTGTGTGTGTGTGGGGGGGGTGGTGGGTGAAGAGGCGCTATATTTACGAAAAGTGTGTGGTGGTGTGGTGGGTGGAGAGGCGCTATATTTACAAAAAGTGTGTGGGGGGGTGGTAGGTGGAGAGGCGCTATATTTAAGAAACGTGTGTGGGGGGGTGGTGGGTGGAGAGGCGCTATATTTACGAAAAGTGTGTGTGTGGGGGGGGGGGGGGGGTGTAGAGGCGCGATATTTACGAAAAGTGTGTGTGTGTGGGGGGGGGGGTGAAGAGGCGCTATATTTACGAAAAGTGTGTGGTGGTGTGGTGGGTGGAGAGGCGCTATATTTACGAAAAGTGTGTGGGGGGGGTGGTGGGTGGAGAGGCGCTATATTTACGAAAAGTGTGTGTGTGTGGGGGGGGGGGGGGTGGAGAGGCGCTATATTTACGAAAAGTGTGTGTGGGGTGGTGGGTGGAGAGGCGCTATAAGTGTGTGGGGGGGTGGTGGGTGGAGAGGCGCTATATTACGAAAAGTGTGTGGGGGGGTGGTGGGTGGAGAGGCGCTATATTTACGAAAAGTGTGTGGTGGTGTGGTGGGTGGAGAGGCGCTATATTTACGAAAAGTGTGTGTGTGAGGGGGGGGGGTGAAGAGGATCTATATTTACGAAAAGTGTGTGGTGGTGTGGTGGGTGGAGAGGCGCTATATTTACGAAAAGTGTGTGGGGGGGGTGGTGGGTGGAGAGGCGCTATATTTACGAAAAGTGTGTGGGGGGGTGGTGGGTGGAGAGGCGCTATATTTACGAAAAGTGTGTGGGGGGGGTGGTGCTTGGAGAGGCGCTATAAGTGTGTGGGGGGGTGGTGAGTGGAGAGGCGCTATATTTACGAAAAGTGTGTGGGGGGGGGTGGTGGGTGGAGAGGCGCTATATTTACGAAAGTGTGTGGGGGGGGTGGTGGGTGGAGAGGCGCTATATTTCCGAAAAGTGTGTGTGTGTGGGGGGGGGGGGGGGGGGTGGAGAGGCGCTATATTTACGTAAAGTGTGTGTGGGGGTGGTGGGTGGAGAGGCGCTATATTTACGTAAAGTGTGTGTGGGGGTGGTGGGTGGAGAGGCGCTATATTTACGAAAAGTGTGTGGGGGGGGTGGTAAGTGGAGAGGTGCTATATTTACGAAAAGTGTGTGGGGGGGGGGTGCTTGGAGAGGCGCTATATTTACGAAAAGTGTGTGGGGGGGTGGTGGGTGGAGAGGCGCTATATTTACAAAAAGTGTGGGGGGGGGGTGGAGAGGCGCTATATTTACGAAAAGTGTGGGGGGGGAGGTGAAGAGGCGCTATATTTACGAAAAGTGTGTGTGTGTGTGGGGGGGGGTGGAGAGGCGCTATATTTACAAAAAGTGTGGGGGGGGGGGGGTGAAGAGGCGCTATATTTACGAAAAGTGTGTGGGGGGTGGTGGGTGGAGAGGCGCTATATATACGGGGGGGGTGGGGGTTGGATACCTGTGATGTATATGAAAAGGGGGGGGGAGGCCGAAATCATGATGCATTCCTACCAATAGACAACAGCAGCGTAGGCGACACCTAATGTAAATATTCACACATATATATATATATATATTAGTGATGCCACAATTCTCAATATAATATTGAACCGTTCGGTACGACATCCACGGTTTAATACGCGCTTGTGAATTGCGGTTTTCTCGGTTTTACGTTTAAATAATTTATGTGCGTTTTATTTCTCTGAATTGACTGTTTGTGTGTGCCTGTAAGTCCACGAGCTGAGTTGAGGAAACTCCTCCCCGCGAGTATATATTCAATAACTATGCTCTAAATTTAGGGGGCGCTCAACCATCATTCCACGGCCATGATGAGTGGCGGTGAAGAGGTAACACTACGAGGAAGCACCGGTGTCTTTCAAATATCCGGTGTGGGGACATTTCGGTTTTGCCGTTGAGTATAATGCCGAGGAAGAAAAAACAGTAAGCTAAAAAATGACTGTGTGCACTGCAAGCATTGTTTTACATGTATAGCCAGGGCTTAATTTGTGCATGAACACACCGGATCCGGCGCCTCATTTTACCGATCCCCCTCCTCAACCTCCCTCCTCCCCGTCCGCTGTTCACTTTCATTTTCTTCCGCGATTCCCCAACCCTCTTCACGTTCATCCGCAACACCCCCACGCGACACCTCTCCATCCACGGGTAACATGCCGGATCTGTTACCCTGATCTGTTTCGGGACCTCGCAATTCACAAATTAAGCACTGCGTATAGCCTACTCAAACGGAAACACTTCCAACATGACTGCACATCTGCGGCGCCATCACCCAGCAATATCACTCTCTGAAGGCAGAATAGCAGAGGAGGTAATAAAGTCCTCAAATCCCTCGCTGAATCTTCCCAGCAAGCATACTGTTTCCGAGAGACACATACAAATGTTTATTTGAAATGGTACATTTATGTTTATTAACTTCACATTCATGTTTATTTTCAAAATGCAAGAATTTATGTGCTGCCCAGTTTGTACATGGCCTACCAGCAGCTGTGAGATTTCAGTGTTCAGTTTCTTGGCTTTTAAGTAAAATAAAGGAGTATTGCAATAAATCGTTTTTATGTTTTTCTCCTATTGCATTAAGTATAAAATTAAAAAAAAAAAAAACACTAATGTGTCAAGCCATCAGAACCGAACCGAACCGAACCGAAAACCGTGTTAAAAAACCGAGGTATGTATTGAACCGTAGGCTAACTGTATTGTTGCATCCCTTATATATATATATATATATATTAGTGCTGCGTTAACGTGAGACTCTTATCGCGCGATAAAAAAAATATCGTCGTTAATCTATTCTCAAAGTTGGGTGAGAGCTGGGTCTATTCTACGCAAGCTATGATGACTTTCACCTTGATAGTTTAGCGCGGATGTATACCTGACCGGTGAGCCGTCTGGGAAAGAAGTGCCCTTCTGAATCAAATCAGCAGGATGCCTGACTCTAACTGCAGTTCAGCAGTTTCACTTTAACTCACCAACATTTAATTCATGCATTTGTGACAAACTGGGGTATTAGACGCAAATAAATGAGTAAGGACAGGTGAGAGTGTTATGGAATTTAATAACAAACGCCAAATGAGAAGAAAAAAAACTTCCGCATTTCGCGATGTGTGTGTGTTTGTGTGTGTGCGTCTGTGTGTCTGTGCGGTCCTTTACTGACAGCCGCCTGTGTGGATCTTGTCGGAAAATATGCTCCACGTCTCAATTCCATTTCTGTTTAGTGCAGTTATGACTTTAGTCGCATTAAGTAATCAAAAATCGCTGTTTACATGGTAGACTCTTAATCAGAGTATTGTTTTAATCATATTAAAATCGTATTAAAATATTGTTGCCCATGTAAACGTACTTAATGTTTGACACCGTCAGGGCTCTGTGAACTTGCCTTTGTGAAGCAGCATTTTCTGTATGTACGAACATCAAAAGCAAGTATGAAATCACTGTTTGGAGCTTATGTAGGCCTACAGCTCAACATTGATGTTTAACTGAATAAACAGTGAGTAATCACAAGTACATCTTATTGAACATCATTTATTTTCATCACCAATCATCATAGTAGAACAGTTCCTCAAGCAGTTTGTGATGCATTTTGGAAACAGGAGATGAGCCCCTGGTCTAATGCGCCACCTGGCTTGAGAAATCCGTTCTTAAAGACTTATTATTTGGGTAGCACACATATTCTGAATGCCTTCGGCAGAATTCAAATGAGCCATTTTAATCTAGATTAATCTAGATTAAAAAAATTAATCTATGCCCACCTATAATATATATATATATATATATATATATATTTATATATGTAAACACTCACTTATGTTTGTTTTTGTGAATTGTGGAGACATTACATAGGCTTCCATTGTTTTTCTACTGTACAGACTGTATTTTGTATTACACTAACCACACCCTACCCCTAAACCAGCAGCTAGCTCTTTGCACATGGGAAAGCTAGGTTGCTGCCGGAAGTGGTGTTAGTAAGACCAGCAGAGGGCGCTGGTCTGTGTGGGTCCGAACACCCCAGTAAAGTGAAGTGGCCGTCTTTCAGATGAGATGTTAAACCGAGGTCCTGACTCTCTGTGGTCCTTAAAAATCCCAGGATGTCCTTGGAAAAAGAGTAGGGGTTTAACCCCGGCATCCTGGCCAAATTTGCCCACTGGTCACATGGCCTTCTAACCACCCCTATATCATAATTGGCTTCATCACTCTGTCTCCTCTCCACCAATCAGCTGGTGTGTGGTGTCTTGATGAGGAGATTCCCCCCAATGCGTAAAGCGCTTTGAGTGTCCAGAAACGCGCAGTTTTACTTTCTGAACAAAACTTATTCTGTGTGAACGTCCTCATATTTCACCACCTTCTTGTAATACCTGTGTCAACCCTGTGTCACACAGATTTGTGTCCTGATATGTCACAAAAACACGTGCAGCACACACACATGAGCAGTGTGAGTGTCTTACCTGTGTGTGTGTCTCAGTGTTTGCTGTTGGCTGTTGCTTTGCCGTGGCTGTTACTGCTCTTACTGCTGTCGCCAGATTCACTCTGTAACTTCACACCCGCCACCGTGAAGATTGAAGACACTGAAACATACACACACACCGTCAGACTTAGGATACTGTACATCACAACAATGACAAAAAAACACTTCAGCAAATGAGAAAATCAGCATGAAATTGAGGAAGCGGTTCTCTAAAGGGGATACGTGTGACAGATAGAAATATCCCACACCAGACGCTCACATTCAAGATGAGTCATTTATTATTTTTATTTTTAATTGATAACAGCCAAGTTCTGAATCTTACCCAACAAAACTATTTTAAGTATGTTTTCGTTTTATTGTATCTGTTGTCTAAGCAACTATGTTTGCTAGGATGATTACTGAACCTGTTTAATATTTCAATTTATTGTTTATATACTCACCGGCCACTTTATTAGGTACACCGTGTTGGACCCCTTTTGCCTTCAGAACTGCCTTAATCCTTTATGGCAGAGATTCAACAAGATACTGGAAATATTCCTCAGAGATTTTGCTCCATATTGACATGATAGCATCACACAGTTGTTGTAGATTTGTCGGCTGCACATCCATAATGCCAATCTCCCATTCCACCACATCCCAAAGGTGCTCTATTGGATTGAGGCCTGGTGACTGTGGAGGCCATTTGAGTACAGTGAACTCATTGTCATGTTCTAGAAACCAGTCTGAGATGATTGGTGCTTTATGACATGGAGCGTTATCCTGCTGGAAGTAGCCATAAGAAGATGGAGACACTGTGGTCATAAAGGGATGGACATGGTCAGCAACAATACTCAGGTAGGCTGTGGCGTTGACACGATGCTCAATTGGTACTAATGAGCCCAAAGTGTGCCTAGAAAATATCCCCCACACCATTACACCACCACCACCAGCCTGAACCGCTGATAGAAGGCAGAATGGATCCATGCTTTCATGTTGTTGATGCCAAATTCTGACCCGACCATCCAAATGTGGCAGCAGAAATGGAGACTCATCAGACCAGGCAACGTTTCTCCAATCTTCTATTGCCCAGTTTTGGTGAGCCTGTGTGAGTTGTAGCCTCAGGCCCCGCTTACACTAGTACGTTTTAGTTTTAAAATGGCGTTTTAGAATGAAAACGATCCGCGTCCACACTAGCGTTTCACCCAGCGTTTCTGAACAGCACTCCGTCCACATTAAAATGGTGAAAACGCACATCACGTGACCACACACACACTCTCTGGCATGCACTGCAGCGTGCTTTGAGCACACACCCACATGAGAGCTGCGCAAGTCGGACTGTTCATCACGGATCTCCTGCTGGATCTAATCTCACTATATTTGTTAAACGTGATATTTAATTCATCTTGTTGTCTATATCTGAGGACATATTCCCCAACTTTGGTCTTTTGAATCTATTACTTGTTCTCAGGTAACGTGCTTTGGCTAAGCGCAAAGATAAGTTAGGTTAAATATTAATTAATGTAACCGCGGACACAGATTCTGCACATCTGACTGATTGCTTGCCTTTATTTTCTCTATTGTATAAACTTATTGTGCGTTATACTTTTATAATGGCCATTATTGATCATTAAAACTGATATTCAGTGAAAGAGAGGGTATGTTTCGTATTTTTTTAATGAAAATGAAAGGAGGCAGTAATGTTATAGACTCCGTTTTGTTATATGCTTGAAGATGACGCTCATATCATGCAGCTACACCACGCCTCAACATTTTTGATGTCTGTTAAATTGCTATTATCAAAATGAAAATAGGCACTTCCTCACATCATGTTTTCATTTTATTGTTAAGATAGTGAAACAGCATAGCCATGGTGATGTGAATGACTTAATAAAGTACACACTCGGGAGTTTTTTCCCATATCAAACTTGTGAAGTATGAACTTACACGGAGAGGATGCAGGACTGAACTGTGTGTAGGCTACTTAATATTGAGGAAAGGCCCCAATCAGAGAGGCGAATGTCTGCAGCCCCGCCTCCGTTTTCAGATGTCTCCGTTTTCCCCCATCCACACTGAGACGGAGCAGCAGCGTTTTAGAATGAAAACGGCCTCTCCAGCGTTTCCAAACGCTCCGTTTTCGGGGCTCGAAAACTCCGGCGTAGTGTGGACGGATGGCGTAACCGTAGCAAAACTTGTGCGTTTTAAAACTAAAACGTATTAGTGTAAACAGGGCCTCAGTTTCCTGTTCTTAGCTGACAGGAGTGGCACCCGGTGTGGTCTTCTGCTGCTGTAGCCCATCTGCCTCAAGGTTGGACGTGTTGTGTGTTCAGAGATGCTCTTCTGCAGACCTCGGTTGTAACGAGTGCTTATTTGAGTTACTGTTGCCTTACTATCAGCTGGAACCAGTCTGGCCATTCTCCTCTGACCTCTGGTAACAACAAGGCATTTGCGCCCACAGAACTGCCGCTCACTGGATATTTCCTCTTTGTCGGATCATTCTCTGTAAACCCTAGATATGGTTGTGCGTGAAAATCCCAGTAGATCAGCAGTTTCTGAAATACTCAGACCAGCTCGTCTGGCACCAACAACCATGCCACGTTTAAAGTCTCTTAAATCCCCTTTCTTCCCCATTCTGATGCTCGCTTTGAACTGCAGCAGATCGTCTTCACCATGTCTACATGCCTAAATGCATTGAGTTGCTGCCATGTGATTGGCTGATTAGAAATTTGCGTTAACGAGCAGTTGGACGGGTGTACCTAATAAAGTGGCCGGTAAGTGTATATTATCATATGTACTGTATTTTCATAGTCATATTCAATCATCTTATATAAGTAATAATGTAACCTAGTATAATTCTTCAGCAAAATATTTTTTATTATATAAAAACACAATTGCTCTGCTTCTCTGAATTGATTTATCCACACAAGCTGCATTTAACATCAGTATTTAAGGAAAGTAAACAGAAGTAAAAGTAATCCCTAACGTTACTTTTCAATTTAATTATCATAACCATGGTTACCATGTAACTCAGCACACCCCACACTGATCCTGCAGTTTACACGACATTAATAAATCATATTTCCAGCGCTGGTTATGATGGCTGGTTTGGGTTTCTAGACAAGCTCAAGGCGTTTGTGTGGATAATATGACATGTATTGATAATCCGCAGGCA
The DNA here is from genome assembly GCA_903798195.1 of Danio kyathit. Lineage (NCBI taxonomy): Eukaryota > Metazoa > Chordata > Actinopteri > Cypriniformes > Danionidae > Danio > Danio kyathit. The sequence goes on from LR812534.1 coordinate 70,538,791, forward strand.
GACGCATTTATTCCTGCACAAACACTGATTTGAATGGGAGAAGGAGGTTTTTAATTTGGCAGATTAATCCTGTTATCGGCTCACAGCAGGCTGAAGGCGGGACTCTGCGAGAGGAGGAGGATCTGTGACGCTTTTGAAGAGCCAGAATGAAGGAGAAATTAATTCTGTTGTTTCATATTCGCTCGCGCGTCCATCACAAAAGAGCGTCTGCTGCTGCGGGACCACAAACCAGCGATTAACATTTCAGCGCACGCTTTGATTAAGACGCAGTTTTAAAATGCAGTTTATTCATGAAACGCAGATATACTGATTTATGGTGTTTTATGTCTTTATTAGTGCCATTTGTTTCAGTCAAACTTCATCTTTACTGTTGCTCATAATTCTTGTGGCAGTGTTATTGCTATTGCTTCATAAGTAATAATTATAGTTATTTAGTTAGTATAGTTATTTAATAATAATAGTTATTTTTGTTATCATTTTTGATTCTTTGTAGAGAACGTTTAATATTATACCTGTAAATGTTTTGCATCTGTGATTTAAAAAAAAAAAGCATTAATTTCCTTGCTTTTTTATCTTACTAAGCCCAAGCTTTATCCTGAAATGACAAAATCCCAATATACTGAATTTGTTTTTGTCTTTAATAATGCTGTTTTTCAAACATAGTTTTTAACAGTTGCTCATAATTCTGAGACAGTTTTATTGCTGTTTAATTATTTAGAATGGTTGTTTTTGTTGCATCATCATTTTTAAACAGGGTATCAACATTTTTAAACAGGGTATCAACATTTTTAAACAGGGTATCAACATTTTTAAACAGGGTATCAACATTTCGAAACACTGTATAAACATTTTTGAAAAGTTGTATCAACATCTTGAAATATTGAATCAACAATTATTCATATTTTATTCAATTATTCATATTTGAATAATGGTTACTTGTGTTGGCATTTTTGTGGAATTTATTTATCTTTTTAAAGTTGTGAGTCTTTGTAGAGAACATTTAATATTAAACCTGTAAATGTTTTGCATCCTTGATTAAAAAAAAAAACCCTCATTCATTTCTTTGCTTTTTGCAATCTTACTGAGCCCAAGCTTTATCCTGAAATGACAAAATGCTGATATACTGAGGTTTTTTGACTTTATTAGTGCACATTGTTTGTCAAACATAATTTTTACTGTTGCTCATAATTCCGAGGCAGTTTTATTGCTGTTTAATTATTGTATCAACATCATGAAACATTGTATCATGATTTAGAAATGGTGTATTGACATTTTCAAACACTGTATCAACATCTTGAAATGTTGTATCATCATTTTCAAACAGGGTATCAACATTTTGAAACGTTGTATCATCATTTTTAAAGAGAGTATCAACATTTTCAAACAGGGTATCAACATTTTGAAACGTTGTATCAACATTTTGAAACAATGTATCAATATTTTGGAACATTGTATCAACATTTTGAAACTGTATCAACATCTCAAAACATTGTATCATCATTTTTAATGAGAGTATCAACATTTTGAAACATTGTATCAACATTTTAGAACATTGTATCAACATTTTGAAATGCTTTATTTACATTTTGAAACACTGTATCAACATCTTGAAACATTGTATCTACATTCTGAAACGTTGTATTAACATTTTGAAACATTGTATAAACGTTTTGAAATGCTGTATTTACATTTTGAAACACTGTATCAACATCTTGAACATTGTATCATTGTAGCAACTTGAAGAACCTGCATCAACCAATCAGGCTGAAGAATGCAGTGATGAGCAGTGTGTGTGTTTAGTGAATGAGGAAACTGTCGGAGCGTGTTTTTCTCATGTGTGAATGACTATTCTAAACTCAGCAGTGTTTGATATTCAGATAAGGACACCAGTGTGTGTGAGACGTTTAAGAAACAGTAGAACACTGATGAAGGAGAGACAGCAGACACTGGAGATCCATATCCATATAATATAATACACATGATATAATATAATCCATATAATATTAAACTCACTGCTGCTGCTTATTATGAGTTTTTATGCTGTTGTTGTGAAGATATTGTGCAATTAAACATGAACTTGAATTCAAGAAGTGCATTTACATACACACACATAACACTAACCACATGACAAAAACACACTCACACTGTTTCCTTATTCACAAAACACACACTGCTCATCGCTGCATTGTTCAATCCAATTGGCTGACACATGTTCTTCAACTTATGCTATATTCAAATTCAAAGCAAAAGCAAAAGCTAGGTTCTATTACTACTACTCATGGTACAGAGATTGAATTGGTGTCCCAATACAAATATCTTGGAATTTAATTGAAGAAACACTTTCTTTTGGTTTTCACATTCAGCAATTGGTGAAAAGATTAAAAGTGATTTTAGGCTTCTATTTTAGAATTAAGAACTGCCTTTCTTTTGATGCTACAGAATTACATTTGTAAAAAGCCTGTTCTTAACTATGGCCTTCGGTCACAAGAATATATATTTACTGTCTGTTCCTAAAGTGCAGACTGAGATAGGAAAAAAGGCTTTTAAATACGCAGCACATTTGCATGGAATAATCTGCAAACAAAGTTGCAGTTTAAAGAGTTGATTTCACTAAATGCTTTTAAAAAGGCTATAAATGATTTAGAAGTTGACACACAGGCTTGTAGATGTTTTGAATAGTTTGTCAGTGTGATTTATGTTAACTGTTAATTGTTTTTTTTGTTTGTTGTTTGTTAGACCCATGTGACATGTGTACTGCCTAATCTTGGGCAGGACGCGCTTATAAGAGAGATTTTTAATCTTAATGTGTCTTTCCTGGTAAAATAAAGGTTATAATAATAAAAGTTGATACGATGATACAATGTTCCAAAATGTTGATACGATGTTTTAAAATGTTGATACGATGTTCCAAAATGTTGATACGATGTTTTAAAATGTTGAGTCGATGTTCCAAAATGTTAATACAATATTCCAGAATGTTGATACGATGTTCCAAAATGTTGATACAATGTTTCAAGATGTTGATACAATGTTTCAAGATGTTGATACAATGTTTCAAAATGTTGATACGATATTCCAGAATGTTGATACAATATTCCAGAATGTTGATACGATGTTCCAGAATGTTGATACAATATTCCAGAATGTTGATACGATATTCCAGAATGTTGATTCAATGTTCCAGAATGTTGATTCAATATTCCAGAATGTTGATACGATGTTCCAAAATGTTGATACAATATTCCAGAATGTTGATACGATATTCCAGAATGTTGATTCAATGTTCCAGAATGTTGATTCAATGTTCCAGAATGTTGATACGATGTTCCAGAATGTTGATTCAATGTTCCAGAATGTTGATTCAATGTTCCAGAATGTTGATACGATGTTCCAGAATGTTGATACAATGTTTCAAGATGTTGATACGATGTTCCAGAATGTTGATACGATGTTCCAGAATGTTGATACAATGTTTCAAGATGTTGATACAATATTCCAGAATGTTGATACGATGTTACAGAATGTTGATAAAATGTTTCAAAATGTTGATACAATATTCCAGAATGTTGATACGATGTTCCAGAATGTTGATTCAATGTTCCAGAATGTTGATACAATGTTTCAAGATGTTGATATGATGTTCCAGAATGATTATACAATGTTCCAGAATGTTGATACAATGTTTCAAGATGTTGATATGATGTTCCAGAATGTTGATACGATGTTCCAGAATGTTGATACGATGTTCCAGAATGTTGATACAATGTTTCAAGATGTTGATACGATGTTCCAGAATGATTATACAATGTTCCAGAATGTTGATACAATGTTCCAGAATGTTGATACAATGTTCCAGAATGTTGATACAATGTTTCAAGATGTTGATATGATGTTCCAGAATGTTGATACAATGTTCCAGAATGTTGATACGATGTTCCAGAATGTTGATACAATGTTCCAGAATGTTGATACAATGTTCCAGAATGTTGATACAATGTTTCAAGATGTTGATACGAAGTTCCAGAATGTTGATACAATATTCCAGAATGTTGATACGATATTCCAGAATGTTGATACAATGTTTCAAAATGTTGATACAATATTCCAGAATGTTGATACGATGTTCCAAAATGTTGATACAATATTCCAGAATGTTGATACGATGTTCCAGAATGTTGATTCAATGTTTCAGAATGTTGATTCAATGTTCCAGAATGTTGATACGATGTTCCAGAATGTTGATACGATGTTCCAGAATGTTGATACGATGTTTCAAGATGTTGATTCAATGTTTCAGAATGTTGATTCAATGTTCCAGAATGTTGATACGATGTTCCAGAATGTTGATACGATGTTCCAGAATGTTGATACGATGTTCCAGAATGTTGATACGATGTTCCAGAATGTTGATACGATGTTCCAAAATGTTGATACGATGTTCCAGAATGTTGATACGATATTCCGAAATGTTGATACGATGTTTTAAAATGTTGATACGATGTTCCAGAATGGTGAAACAATGTTTCAAAATGTTGATACAATGTTTCAAGATGTTGATACGATGTTCCAGAATGTTGATTCGATGTTCTAAAATGTTGATACAATATTCCAGAATGTTGATACAATGTTTCAAAATGTTACTACGATGTTCCAAAATGTCGATACAATATTGCAAAATGTTGATACAATGTTGATGATAGAACGTTTCAAATTCACACTTCAGTAGCACACAGAAAAAAGAATTCCCATAATAAAATGCTAAAATCATATACAGTTGAAGTCAGAATTATTAGTCCCCTTTAAATTTTTTCTTTTTAAATATTTCAAATGATGTTTAACAAAGCAAAGAAGTTTTCACAGTATGTCTGATAATATTTTTTCTTCTGGGGAATGTCTTATTTGTTTTATTTTGGCTAGAATAAAAGCAGTTTAGAATTTTTATTAACATTTTAAGGTCAATATTATTAGCCCAATAGTCTACAGAACAAACCATCATTATACAATAACTTGCCTAATTCCCCTAACCTGCCTAGTTACCCTAATTAACCTAGTTAAGCCTTTAAATGTCACTTTAAGCTGTACAGAAGTGTCTTGAAAACTTTCTAGTCTAATATTATTTACTGTCATCATGACAAAGATAAAATAAATCAGTTATTAGAGATGAGTTATTAAAACTATTATGATAAAAAATGTGTTTAAAAAATCTGCGCTCCGTTAAACAGAAATTGGGGAAAAAATAAACAGGGGGCTAATAATTCTGACTTCAACTGTATATGTGTTTGTGTATTGTGTGTGTATGTCTGAGTGTGTTTGACTTACTGTCCGGCAGCTCCCAGAGTCTGGAGGGCAGATGGCTGAAGTACTCGTGATGAAGCGCCGCCTGAGCTGAGAGACGCTTCTTTGGGAAGCACTGCAGAAACCTGGAAGCCAGTTCTTCAGCATGATCTACATAACCCAGCCTGCCAACACACACACATGATGTCAGTGCCAAGATCATTACACACACACACACACACACACACACACACACACACACACACACACACACACACCGTCAAGATCAGCACACACACAAATACAGAAACACACACATTTAAAGACACATACACGCATTCACACACATGATGACAGTGCCAAAATCTACACATACACACACATACATACAGAAACCACACACACACATGCACACACAATGACAGTGCCAAGATCACCACAGACACACACACACTCCTGCTGTCATGTGGCTGGATGCTTGTTGATATTTTATGAAGAAAATGCAAAGCAAGTTTTTCACCTACAAACGTCCTCTAAACTGCAAAGTAGAAGACCAACATAAACACACTCACATATTCACCACACACATATGCACACAGCAGGTTTTTGGATCAGCTCATTGACAGAACAGATGAGCTGAGGTCATTCATTCATTTTCTTTTCGGCTTAGTCACTTTATTAATCTGGGGTCACCACAGCGGAATGAACCGCCAACTTATCCAGCACATATTTTACGCAGCAGATGCCCTTCCAGCTGTAACCCATCACTGGGAAACACTCACACACTCTCATTCACACACATACACTATGGACAATTTTTAGCTTACCCAATTCACCTGTACCGCATGTGTTTGGACTGTGGGGGAAACCGGAGCACCCGGAGGAAACCCACGCCAACACAGGGAGAACATGCAAACTCAATTACAATTTGCTAAATTTAGGCCTGTCGCGATAGTCAATATATCGACTTATCGCGCGATATATGAAAATGAGGGCGGTAAATTTTGAAGGCGCGATATATTGTCTATGTACAGGGCTGACGCGTCCATAGAGGCGAACTAAGCGGCCGCCTAGGGTGGAAGAATAGTGAGGGCGGCATCCGCGGCACCCCCATCCCAACCCCTGTTTGCGAACCGATCACTTTTGTTTTTACTTTCGGGTTGAGGGCGGCCTTTGCCTAGAGCGGCAGTTCATCTTGCTCCCGCCCTGTGTATTTAGCAAGCAAAGTTCTTGTTGAACACACTGCATTCGGTGGAAGGCGAGGCTTATGCAGCATCTCCACGCATGCTGCGCGCACAGCCCCACAAACACACACACGCAGAGTGCGAGAGAAAGAGAGCGAGCGAATAGTTGAGGTGAGGAAGACGAGACGTGAACCCATTGATTCGTGTTTAGGCTAGTATAAAGTCGTTAAGTATAAACAAGTCACGATGGACTTGGTTTCAAAGCCACAGTGTTCAGCTCCGGTGTGGGAACATTTTGGCTTTAAGCCGAATGAAAAAGGAGAGTCCGTTAACTTGAACAAGCCAATATTTCTAATTTGTTTCAGAACAGTGGCAACGAAAAAAGGCAACACAACTAACCTTAAATCCCACCTAAAACATAACCAACCTAGCCATTTTTTCAACATGGGAACAACAACCGTAGTTACTACTGAAAAAGGGACTTCCAGACAGTTAACGTTAACAGATGCATTTAGCCGGCAGTGCAAATATAAACGTGACAGCGCCAAATGGCGCACACTCACAGACAGCTTAACTCACTTTTAGCTAAAGATATGCAGCCGTTAAACACGGTCGAAAAACCAGCATTTATAAATATGCTACAAACCTTTGACAAACAGTACGAACTGCCAAAGAAAACGTACATCTCACAAATTGCAATTCCATCTATGTACAACAAAGTAAAGGACAACATACTAAAAGAGATTAAAAACATATAATTTTCTCTGCAACTACAGATATGTGGATCATTAAAAAATGGCCTGTAGAGGTGACTGAGATGCTTAAACATGATTGTTCTTACGCTTTTTTTGTTTACATCTTTTATTATTTATTTGTTCTAAGATATTTTTTTATATGTTCTAATTCAGATGTCTAAATATTCTTAAAAATAAAACATTCTTTGTTCTTTCGAACAGTGTACTTGAATTATTACACTATTAAGTTGTAAAAATGTATACTTTAAAAAACAAAAAGTATATACAAGTTATAAAGTAGCAATAATATCGTTTATCGCAATTAATTTGGGTGCAATATATCGCCCAGCAAAAAATAGATATCGTGACAGCCCTAGCTAAATTACACTGGGAATAAGACTACTGTTTGGAGACATGTCCTGTGGTCTGATGGAACTAAGATTGAACTGTTCGGCCATAATGACCAGTGTTACATTTGGAGGACAAAGGGGAAAGCTTACAAGCCTAGGAACACCATCCCAAATGTGAAGTATGGGGGCGGCAGCATCATGTTGTGGGGCTGTTTTGCTGCAGGAGGGACTGGTCCACTTCACAGCATAGATGGCATCATGAAGAAAGAACATTATGTAGAAATACTGAAGCAACATCTCAAGACATCAGCCAGGAAATTAAAACTTGGCCACAAATGGGTCTTCCAGACAGACCATGACCCTAAGCATACTGCCAAATTAGTTAAAATGTGCTTTAAGAACAACAGAGGGAATGTTTTGGAGTTCAATCCTGAGCTCAATCCTATAGAAAATTTGTGGGCAGAGTTGAAAAAGCTTGTGCGAACAAGACAGCCTACAAATCTGACTCAGTTACACCCATTCTGTCAGGAGGAATGGGCCAAAATTCCTGCAAACTATTGTGAGAAGCTTGTGGAAGGAGACCCAAAACATTTGACCAAAGTTATACAGTTTAAAAGCAAAGCTAAAAAAATACCAAGGACATGTGTGTAAACTTTTGACTGTCTAAAAATTTATTAATTATTCTGGCATTTAGCAAATGTTAATGATTTAGGTAATCCTAACGGACCTAAAATAGTAAACGTTTAGTATGATTTACCATCAGACATTTTTTAAAAAAATGTTCCTTTTTTTTTTTTTTTTTTTTAGTGTATGTAAACTTCAACTGTACATACATACATGCAGACACAAAAACATATGCATGCACACACACACACACACACACACACACACACACACACACACACACACACACACACACACACACAAACAAACAAACACGTACATGATCACACATAAGCATGAACATACATACTTGCAGACCCGCAATTGCACACACCCACAAACGCACGCACGCACACGCACACGCATGCATGATCAAACACAACCAAACTCATATGCACACATATACACACACACATCACAGAAACACTAAAACCCACATGCATGTGCACACACACACACACACACACACACACACACACACACACAAACATACACGCATACACACAGACGTAAACACACACGTAAAAACACACATATGCACGCACATTCACACATGCATAAACACTTACACGCGCACACACACATTTGTAGACATTAAAGACCTATTATGCAAAAATCACTTTTATAAGGGGTTTAAACCCAGTTGTGTGTCAGCAGTGTGTGAATATCTCCAGCCTCTAATGGTCAACATGAATAATTTTATTTGTTTATAATCAGACTTGATAAAAACAGTCTGCAGATTGACATTCTCCCTTTGTACGTGTCATCAAAGGGGGAAAGCCCCGCCCACTAGTCCCCATCTCTCCCTCATTAGCATAGGACATTAGTCTTGTTTTTGTATCTGTCGCTATGCTGATGCACAGGCGTCTGTAGCTCCGCCCTCTTCTGAAAAGAGCACAACCTCATTTGAATTTAAAGCGACAGTCACCAAAACGCCATAATTAGGATCAAAGCCTAAAAGGGTCAGTTTCAGAGAGTTATAAACATTATCTGTGTGCTATTCTCAGCTCAAACTGAAACACACACACTCGAGAGACAGCAGAGATGCATTTTACATCTAGTAAAAATGGGCAGAATAGGTGTCCTTTAAACAAAACAACTGACATATGAAGCGGATTTCAGCTCAAAGCATTTGACACACACTTTCCATTCACACAACAATACAATCTATCATAAAAACTACACTAAATATAACAGAAAAGTTGGAGTCACTTACTTATTCCAGGCTTGTCTGAGTTTTTTGGGACTGTAGACTGTGAAGCGATCTGTGGATGAGAGGAAAAACACACATGCATTTATTTAAACAAACTACAGTAAAACATTGACATAGTTGTATCATTTAAAATAACTGCGCTCATGTGAAGGCACAGTAAAGTGTCATTTATTTCTGTGAAGTAAACCTGCATTTCCAGCATCATTACTCCAGGATTCAGAATAACATCAAATAACCAGAAATCAGTTTAATAAGAGCAATAGATATTTATGATTATTATCCACGATGAAGACTTTGTAAAGTAAGTTTAAGGTTTTTTTTTTAAATGTATTTGTTGTTTTGTTTCTGGACTGTGGTCTGAGTGTGGAGAGTCGGGATGTTATTCTGAACACACTCTCTTTGTTCTAGATGAAGATTCATTAGTTTGGCCTCCTGCTGATATCTGATCAATACACAACATCTATAGGGCATTCAGGTATGAGACGTGTCAGTACACACACACACACACACACACACACACACACACACACACACACACACACACACACACACACACACACACACACACACACACACACACACACACACACAGAAATTTTAATCAATGCACCTGATCTAAAACCCAGCAGCTTCATGACCTGCAACAAAACACTCAAACCCTTCACTAACACCCACATATGGAAAAAAAATACTATAGTAATTTATAGTAAATACTGTAGTGTTTTTGAACATGTTTTTATGTTACAGCCTTATTCCAAAATGGATTAAACTCATTGATTTCCTCAACATTCTACACACAATCCCCCATAATGACGATGTGAAAAAAGAGTTTTTGAAATTGTTGCAAATTTATTACAAATAAAAAAAATCACATGTACATCAGTATTCACAGCCTTTGCTCAACACTTTGTTGATGCTCCTTTGGCAGCGATTACAGCCTCAAGTCTTTCTGAATATGATGCCACAAGCTCGGCACACCTGTCTTTGGGAATTTTTGCCCATTCCTCTTTGCAGTACCTCTCAAGCTCTATCAGGTTGGATGGGAAGCGACGGTGTACAGCCATTTTCAGATCTCTCCAGAGATGTTCAATAGGATTTAGGTCTGGGCTCTGGCTGGGCCACTCAAGGACATTCACCGAGTTGTTGTGAAGCCACTCCATTGATATTTTGGCGGTGTGCTTTGGGTCATTGTCCTGCTGGAATATGAAGCGTCGCCCCAGTCTGAGGTCAAGAGCACTCTGAAGCAGGTCTTCATTCAGGATGTCTCTGTACATTGCTGCCTTTATCTTTCCCTCTATCCTGACTAGTCTTCCAGTTCCTGCTGCTGAAAAACATCCCCACAGCATGATGCTGCCACCACCATGCTTCACTGTAGGGATGCTATTAGCCTGGTGATGAGCGCTGCCTGCTTTTCTCCAAACGTAACGCCTGGCGTTCACTCCAAAGAGTTCAATTTGAGTCTCATCAGACCAGAGAGTTTAGTTTCTTATGGTCTGAGAGTCCTTCAGATGCCTTTTGGCAAATTCCAGGCGGGGAGAGGCTTCCGTCTGGCCACTCTACCATGCCTTTTCAGATCATGTCAAATAAACTGAACTGACCACAGGTGAACTCCAATGAAGCTGCTGAAACATCTCACGAATGATCAGTGGAAACAGAATGTACCTGAGCTCAATTTAAACTTCACGCCAAAAACTGTGAATACTGATGTACATGTGATTTTACAGCTCTTTTATTCTTAATAAATTTGCAACAATTTCAAAAACTCTTTTTTCACATTGTCATTATGGGGGATTGTGTGTAGAATGTTGAGGAAATAAATGAATTTAATCCATTTTGGAATAAGACTGTAACATAAACAAATGTGGAAAAAGTGAAGCGCTATGAATACTTTCCGGATGCACTGTAATATAAAGTACTTGAATTGATCTGTTGTGGTGATTCTACAGTTGCTATGGTAACACAACAACTACAGTAATTGATCTGTTGTGATGCTTCTACAGTTGCTATGGTAACACAACAACTACAGTAATTAATCTGTTGTGATGCTTCTACAGTTGCTATGGTAACACAACAACTACTGTAATATAAACAAATGACCCAATACTGTAGTTTTTGACAACTATAATATATACTACACAACAATACACCATAGTTTACTGTAGTCAAGTACAGTACGGTATTTATTACAGAGTATCAATTGACTAATACTGCAGTATGCTGGAGCATTCATTATTAAAGGATTGTACATATTATAATATATACAGTATAATACACTTTACTATCGTATGGTTCAACAACACTATAGTTTTGACTACAGTATTTTCTCAAGACACTGTTACATGTGTTCTCAGACAGTATTATATGGATATTAAAGACAGTCACAGATGCACAGTAAGCACTGCCATCTGCTGACACAACACTGAACTACACAGACATATCACAGGAGAATGTAAACAATAACAATGAGTTGCTTTCAGACAAAAACACTATACCAATATAATTTGTTATTATTATTATTATTATTATTATTATTTATTTATTTTTGGTTGTTTGTATGCATCTATACATGCACTTATCAATAAGTTTGTTAGTAATTGTTTATGTACAGTTGAAATCTTTATGAATTTTTATTAATTTTTCTAATATTCTCAAGTGCTGTTAAATGGAGAGAAGATAATTCAACACATTTCTAAACATAATAGGTTAACACTTTATTTTGAGGGTCTATTTGAGTATTATCAGACTGTCCGCTTAATATCTGCTAAGACTGCTCCTTCAACTACGGAAGTCCTTAGAGGCCATGCATTAAAATATTTCTTCTCTCTTGTTATGTCGTGATCACGACTTAATTATCTCGTGATCTCGACATAACAACTCGTTTTCTCGTGATCTCGACATAACAAAAAGTTGTTATGTCATGATCACGACTTAATAAAGTTGTTATGTCGTGATCACGACTTTTATTTTTTTGCTTTTATTTATTTATGTATTAATTATTATGATTATTATTATGATTATATTCACGTATTTGATTATATACCATTATTTACAATAATATTCCCTCAACTGTTACCATTTTAAGGCCACTCTATATGGCACTAAATAAGTTGCTGCATGCATGAATTAAATGATGAAGAATGATGAAGATCCTGCTCTTGCTTTGATCCTTTCCGCAAATTATTTACAACTTTAAAAATGCGCCATAGAGTTGCTTTAAAATGGTAACAGTTGATGCAAATTATTGTAAATAATGATCATATACATGAACATAATCATGAATGTACATTAATCAGGAGCACGAGCGTTTGCTCTCATATTATGGCTGTTCTGAACGCCTTTAATGTGTTGCACGAATGCGCGTCTGCCGTTATTCTCTCACTGTTCGCAAGGCCGGTGTCCTGACATTTGCCAGATATTATTACTAATACTACTACCATACTACTACTACTACTAATAATAATAATAATTAATACATAAATAAATAAATTAAAGCAAAAAAAATAAGTCGTGATCACGACAAGTTTTTGTTATGTCAAGATCACGAGAAAAATAAGTCGTGATCACAAGAAAACAACTTTTTTGTAATGTCGAGATCACGAGATAATTAAGTCGTGATCACGACAAAACAAGAGAGAAAAAATATTTTAATGCATGGCCTCTTAGGACTATTATTAAATAGTACTAGTATTAAACAGACATTTAACTGACTATAAGTAACTTTGCAAGTACATGTCAACTTACACTAACCCTAAACCCCAACCAAACAGTCTACGTATAATCTAATGAGAATTAGTTGGCACGCAGATGCAATGTAACTTAAATTCACCAAACGGGCCATCAAAATAAAGTGGGATCCATAATAGTTTTAATAACTCATTTCTAATAACTGACTTCTTTTCTCTTTGTCATGATGACAGTAAATAATATTTGACTAGATATTCTTCAAGATACTAGTATTCAGCTTAAAGTGACATTTAAAGGCTTAACTAGGTTAATTAGGTTAATTATAGGCAAGTCTTAAGTCATTTTCACACAGTGATACCGGTAAATATCTGGAAAATAACGGACTTTACCGGTAAATTCATAAAAAGAGGTGTTCACACAGGCACGGACGCTCCTGAATTTTTCTGCAATAGACCATTCACACATCCATTCCAAAACACCGATAAATTCTGACGTCATTAACCAGAAATGGCCTCTAAACGGCTGCACTTGTATTTATAAAAATAGAAGGGTTCAGGCTTTTGTTGATGGTTTCACTTTTATTTAAAGCTTTAGCATTCATGCAGCTGCTTTGTGAGACATCCAAAGGCAGAAACGCAAACCGCATCTAAATGTTTTTTTATTATTATGTGGATGGATCAGTATTGTGAACAACTTCAATGAAAACATATGGAGGAACACTTTCAGATGTCGAGATGTTCATAATATGTGTGTGTGCTGGCGCTCACCGGCTCCTTCACGTGCACACTGGTCAAGCAGAGCTTGAAGGTAAACAAACGGCGGTTTATCATGAGCATTTTATCCATAATCTTTTACACCGTTGGCATTGAGAAGGAACATAGAAACGTTCTCTGACTAACATCTAGCAGCTGAATGTGTCTGGAAAACTATTCAAAGTCTTTTATTTTCATAAACAGCGCGGATGTGAATGAGTGTTCTGATTGGCTAAAGTAGACGTCTCACGTCAGTGCTTTCTAGATGTGAACGCGCTCTTTCCGGCAATCTTCCTTCTGTATTAACACAGTGCAGCATTTCAGCAGATTACCGCTAATGTTACAACTTCTCTTTCCGGAAACGGGTTTACCGTATTTTAAAAAAGGGCCTGTTCACACAATTGCCGGTAATTTTCCGGAAAGGTCTGTATGTGTGAAAGAGGCTATTGAACAACAGTGATTTGTTCTGTGGCCAATCAAAAAATGTGTGTGTGTGTGTGTGTGTGTGTGTGTGTGTACGTGTTTTTGTGACATATCAGGACACAAATCTGTATAATGACATAGGTATGACACGAGTATTACAAAAAGCAGGTGAAATATGAGGACATTGGTGACGTCCTCACTTCTCAAAAAGCTTATAAATCACACAGGATGAGTTTTTTCAGGGAGTAAAGCTGTACACTGTCTCCTGTGATGGTTGGGTTTAGGGGCAGGGTGGGGTGAGGGCAATATAATGTACGCTTTGATCTGTATAAAATGAATGGAAGCCTATGTAATGTACCCACTTTTCACAAAAACAAACGTGTGTGTGTGTGTGTTTTATTACTTGGTTAAATAAAATAAATGAAACTGTCTGCATCCAAGATCGCCCCTATACCCTTAAGTAGTGCACTATTTAAGGGAGCAGCCATTTCTAGTGCAGTCCAAAGCACACTAATCCCTCTATAAAACAAAAACACTTCCCCTCTTACTCTAGCACTTCTCTGAGCACTAACAGTTCCTCAGTATAATCAGCATGTGTTGTGTGTCTTGCCTCTTCTTGGTGAATCGCTGAATGCCTCCTCAATTGTAAGTCACTTTGAACAAAAGCGTCTGCTAAATGTAAATGATGATGTCGTCAGTACTGTAGTGCAGGGGTTCCCAAACTTTTCAGCCCGCGACCCCCTAAAGAACAGTGCCAGTGACTCGCCTCCCCCAATATTCTCTGCGGTGGTTATAAATCTATAAACCTTGCACACAACAGCGCACACATACCAACAGGCCCAAGTCTATACATCATTTAATTTTGGAGAACACCACTCGGAGACCATCCTCCATGTTGAGTTGTGGCCTTTATACATTTTTAATATATGTGAGTGCCGTAAAGGCGTCACAAAGTTTAACCTGGTGCCATAAAATCAATCTGCTGCATCTGATGCTATTACTGTGCCTTTAAGATAACGTAATCACCACGGGGTCACAAAAAAAAAATCGAAAGGCTGATGGCTTTTTATCTGCATGTTGTTTTTTAATGTTTATTATTAACATGTTAACAATGTTACTATTAACTACTATTTTGTTCTTCAATAGGTTATGGATAAAATATGGTCATGGTGGAGTGAGAGCATGAGACTGATTCCTGTGACGCTCCAGGGACAGACGAGTCTTCGCTGAGGTCCAGCATTCTCCAGCTTCCTGCGCCTAGACTGCAGCTCTGCACAAGACGTTTGGCCATAGGGGAAATGGTCGTGCCCAACTGAGCCAGGTTTCTCTGCAGGTTTTTTAAATCTTCACTTTTGTCAATTGGTGAAGTTTTTTCCTCGCCGCTGTCACCACTGGCTTGCATGGTTCGGGATCTGTAGAGCTGCGCATCGATGGATTTATTCTTCAGTGTTTGGACTCTCAGTAGTGATTATTAACCCACACTGAACTGAGCTAAACTGAACTGAACTCAAACTCTGAAAACTGAACTGACACTGTTACTATAATCTTCTATGTGAAGCTGCTTTGATTAGTTTAATAAAATGAATCTGATTTTTGTAAAAATCACCAAGTGACGCCCCCTCATTGTCCCTCGACCACCCACTTTGAGAACCACGGCCGTAGTGTACAGTCTCAGTCAGCAGAGGGCAGTGTGTCCTCATATCTAGAACACTACACTAGCACACTGCATACTGCAAACCCAGATCCACGCACACACACACACACACACACACACACACACACACACACACACACACACACACACACACACACACACACACACACACACACACACACACACACACACACACACACACACAATATATAGCAAGATGTTATGTTTAAAGGGACAGTCCACCCCAAAAATAACATGAAAATCTGTCTTCCTTTCCTTATTTCAACTTGTTTGAGTTTTTTTTTTCTTTTGTTAAACGCAAAGGAAGATATTCTGAAGAATGCTGGAAGAAAAAAACAGCCATTGACTATTGTTTTATTGTATTACTGCTTTTTTTTGGTATTGTGAATATTGTGTTTTATGTTCAACAGTAGAAAGAAACTCATAAAAGAGTTCAGGGAAACACATTAGAGCCTCATTACCTGCCTATTAGTTTAGTCAAGGACAATATACAACAATGCATTAACCCATTTCAGTCATAGGCAAGGTGTATGGAGACAGGTTATAGCAGAATCTGTGTGTGTGTGTGTGTGTGTGTGTGTGTGTGTGTGTGTGTGTGTGTGTGTGTGTGTGTGTGTGTGTGTGTGTGTGTGTGTGTGTGTGTGTGTGTGTTTGATGCTCAGATGCACAGGATGATGTTTACCTGGTTTGAAGTGTGGCAGTGAGTGAACACCTGGCCACGTCTCCTCTGACGGCGTCCCCAAAACCTGCACACACACACAAGTACACAGTAAGTCCTTCAAAAGAAAACACACTCAAGATGAAGGACAGAGTGTGTGTGTGTGTGTGTGTGTGTGTGTAAGTTTTTTATTTGTATGCAGTATGTGCAAAAGTGTCTATGTATAATAGTGTGCTTTTTTATGTGTGTGTGTGTGTGTGTGTGTGTGTGTGTGTGTGTGTGTGTGTGTGTGTGTGTGTGTGTGTGTGTGTAAAAAGTGTGTATGTATAAGAGTAAGAGGTTTTGATCCAATTTAAATATTGACTACTGTGTGCACAGTACATGTGTGTGTTTCACATGTATTTATGTGTTGTGTTTGTCTTGTCTGAGTGTGAGTGAGTGTGACTGTATATGTGCAAATGTGAGAGTGTGTTTCTCAAACTGTATATATGTATGTGCTTCTCGTGTGTTTTTTCGTTTCTTCTTGTCTGTCTGTGTGTGTGTGTGTGTGTGTGTGTGCGTGCGTGCGTGTGTGCGTGTGTGCGTGCGTGCGTGTGCGTGTGTGTGTAGATATTTATCCTCATTTCATTTTAAACGCTTTATTTCTTCAACACCAACAAAAACAAAAACATTTTAGATCTCACAAACAAGTGTATGGTTTAACACACACCAATACACACATCTGGTCTGCAGGTACAATTATTTTTCTGTCTAATTGTGTGTTTTTATATTTTATTCATTTATTTTTGGCCCATTTTCGGGTCCATCAGGTGAAAATCTGACCTAAGGAATCATGCTAATCATGTTAAACAGCACTGGTGAACTGAGTGTGTGTGCAGGATCAGTGTGTCCAGCAGGGGGCGGTGTTGAATCACACTCAGGAATATACAGTATCTGTCTTTATTAGAGCTTATATTTCAAGTTAAAATCATAATAATGGAATAATCATATGCTGAACATCAGCGGGCCACAAGTTATTTATTCTGCTGTAAATTAATTATGTTCGTGCTCTTTTACAATCATGACGAGTAATTTAATTAGCACAGAATGCAAAACAACTTAATAGTGCTTAAATACATTAAATGTCAAGAAACAAACAAAAGCACCTAACAGCAGCATCTATCATTTATAATCTATGATGAGACGAGCCATGGAAATAAAGAAATCTACTCTGGTGAAATTATTCTGGAAAATATAAAACATGACAGGATCACATTTAACCACAAAATCAGACCAAAAATATATATATATATATATATATATATATATATATATATATATATATATATATATATATATATATACAGTTGAAGTCAGAATTATTAGCCCCCCTTTTTATTTTTTTTCCCTGTTTTCTGTTTAACAGAGAGCAGATTTTTTCAGCACATTTCTAATCATAATAGTTTTAATAACTCATCTCTAATAACTGATTTATTTTCTCTTTGTCATGATGACAGTAAATAATATTAGACTAGATATTCTTCAAGACACTTCTATACAGCTTAAAGTGACATTTAAATGCTTAACTAGGTTAATTAGGTTAACTAGGCAGGTTAGGGGAATTAGGCAAGTTATTGTATAATGATGGTTTGTTCTGTAGACTATCGAGAAAAATATATTGCTTAAAGGGGCTAATAATATTGACCTTAAAATGGCTTTAAAAAAATTTAAAACTGCTTTTATTCTAGCTGAAATAAAACAAATAAGACTTTCTCCAGAAGAAAAAATATTATCAGACATACTGTGAAAATTTCCTTGCTCTGTTAAACATCATTTGGGAAATATTTAAAAAAGAAAAACAATTCAAAGGAGGGCGAATAATTCTGACTTCAACTGTATATATAGATTTATTTATTTTGAATCAGTAAAAGCAGAAACATGTAAAGATGAATTGAACTGAGTTTAATATACTAGTGTATATATAGTCAAGCCCAAAATTATTTTTGGCTTAAACGTTACTTTAATTACACCAGAACTTTTTTTCTCCTGAAAGATATTAAGATGATGTACAAGATGCATCATTGTGGATTTTTCATTCTCAACTTTTATTTACTTTTGACCAAAAAGTGGCATGTCCAAAATTATCCATACACTTTGCAAACTGTCACAGTCTATGGGAAAATCCCAGTTCACACACAGTTGAAGTCAGAATTATTCGCCCCCTTTTGATTTTTTTTTCTTTTTTAAATATTTCCTAAATGATGTTTAACAGAGCAAGGAAATTTTCACAGTATGTCTGATAATATTTTTTCGTCTGGAGAAAGTCTTATTTGTTTTATTTCGGCTAGAATAAAAGCAGCTTTTAATTTTTTAAAAACCATTTTAAGGTCAATATTATTAGCCTCTTTAAGCTATATATTTTTTCTCGATAGTCTACAGAACAAACCATCATTATACAATAACTTGCCTAATTACCCTAACCTGCCTAGTTACCCTAATTAACCTAGTTAAGCCTTTAAATGTCACTTTAAGCTGTATAGAAGTGTCTTGAAAAATATCTAGTCTAATAATATTTACTGTCATCATATGGCAAAGAGAAAATAAATCAGTTATTAAAACTATTATGATTAGAAATGTGTTGAAAAAAATCTGCTCTCCATTTAACAGAAATCTGGGAAAAAAAATAAACAGGGGGGCTAATAAATCTGACTTCAACTGTACACATCATTAATTTTAATGATGCACTTTAATGATGCACATAAATGAAAAGATATATGAAGAGTTTTTGTGCATCCTGCTTTATCTGTCCTCCTCCAGAAGCTAGAAGTTCACAGTAAAGTCAGTGTGAATGCAGTGTGTCCCTCTGCGCAGAGCACTTTCACACTGATGTACTTCTGTGATGAGAAATCTTTCTGAGAAACTGAGTGGAGCTCTGAAATCCCACAGGAGCGAGCGAGCACCAGAGTTACAGAAATCTCTCTCTCTCTTCTCTCTCTCTCTCTTCAGTCTGTCTATCACACACAGCCTCCACACTGGAGCAGAAGCAATCTGAGGTGAAATTTGTCATCTATATTGAACACACATTGGGGGAAAGATGGAGCTCTGGACATCAAACATCCAGCGCATGAGTGTCTGAGAGCGGGTCACCTTCACCAGACCACAGTCCAGATTCACAATGAAGCAATCACAACTCACTCTATTTACCTTCTGTTCCAGGTCGTGCCATTCTGACACTGGTGTAAAATATGAAACTGTCTTAAAGGTCAAGTCACCTTTATTTTTGTAAGAGTGGCTGTTGGATTATTAGAGAATAATGCACAATTGAGGTGGTGATGCAGTCATGATGTTAAGCAGTGTGGCTTTTACACATCGGGTGGTAATATCATAGTTATTTAATTTGCACAGAACTACAAAAACAACTTGATAGTGCTTAAAAAATGTCAGAAAACAAACTAACAGCAGCATCTATCATATATGATCTGTGATGTGATGAGCCAAAAACACACTCAAAAAGTGTGCATTAAGCAAATTTGTCCTTACAACTCGGGTGTGCCTTATTTTCAACAGCGAGGAGTGAATTATTCCACTTACACTACATATACAATTCATCATTTTCTAATAATTCAACAGCCAGGCGTGTATTAGTTCACCTAAACTATATGTACAATCATTATTTTCTAATATTCAATGGCCAAGAGTGCATTATTACACTTATACTACTTAAATTGTCCATTACTTTATAACAATTCAATGGCCAGGAGTGCATTATTCCACTTATACTACATATATGATTATTATTTTACATTAATTCAATGGCCAGGAGTGCATTATTACACTTATACTACTTAAATTGTCCATTACTTTATGACAATTCAATGGCCAGGAGTGCATTATTCCACTTATACTAAATATATGATCATTATTTTACATTAATTCAATGGCCAGGAGTGCATTATTCCACTTATACTACATATATGATCATTATTTTATAATAATTCAATGGCCAGGAGTGCATTATTCCACTTATACTACATATATGATCATTATTTTATAATAATTCAATGGCCAGGAGTGCATTATTGCACTTATACTAAAAATATGATCCTTATTTTACATTAATTCAATGGCCAGGAGTGCATTATTCCACTTATACTAAATATATGATCATTATTTTACATTAATTCAATGGCCAGGAGTGCATTATTGCACTTATACTAAATATATGATCATTATTTTACATTAATTCAATGGCCAGGAGTGCATTATTGCACTTATACTAAATATATGATCATTATTTTACATTAATTCAATGGCCAGGAGTGCATTATTCCACTTATACTACATATATGATCATTATTTTATAATAATTCAATGGCCAGGAGTGCATTATTCCACTTATACTACATATATCATCATTATTTGCTAATAATTCAACAGGCAGGTATGCATTATTCCTCTTATACTAGATATACGATGCAATATTTTCTAATAATTCAAGGGCATTATTCAGACTGCATTATTCTGCTGCTGCAGATGTTGTATTTCAATGTTGCATTTTCCCTTTCAGATGTTGGATTTTGTATCTGTGAAATAACTCTAATCATTCAGCGTAGTGATATGGAGCTGTAATGAGTTAAAAACCTGCCGGAACTACTTTAGCTGTGCATTTATGACAATAACCAAACAGCCAATCAGAATCAAGCATTCAGCAGCCCTGTAGAATAATATAGTTTAAATGCAGCTTGTCAGGAAAATAACAGAATTGATTATTTTGTAATCAAATTCAGATCAATAGCATTGTTTCCTTTGGGGTAATTTTATTATTGAATTGAAACGACCATTTTAACCCAACTGTTGGGTTCAAACTAACTATATTTTTTTTTTCCGGAGTGTAAATTCATAATCAATCAATAATAAAACAAAACCAGTCCAGCTATAAGTTCAAGTTATGTTTTCTTAAATTAAGCAGAAAGTCAGAGAAACACTGGCGAATAGGCATGCTTAAAAAACTAAATCATCATTTAAAAACATGGGATTTCCATTAGCCATCTGCTGAAATTGTAACTTTGACCACATTTTGAGCAAGAAAGCAGCAAATGCAGATAATCATGCTGAGAAACAAAACCAGTAGAAACCATCATGGACTTTGTAATGATTTTAATCGACATTATAATGGGCATTTTTAATTTTTAACAACAGAAGTCTTTTGTCTCTACTGGTAATTATTTGCCTTCTATTTGTGACATTATGTTAAATAAATAAATAACAAATAAATAAATTAATGAATGTCCCAAAACACACTAGACATCATTAAAATGTACAGATTTTAATGGTTTAAAAATGCATGTTTTTTTTTTTTTATTAAAATATTTAATGGTATTTGTAGTGGGACCCATTAGCACGTCTGTGATGGTTGGTATTGTGTTTTTCCAGCCTGTAAATGTGTGTGTTTGTGTGCAGCAGTGAGCTCTACTCATCATGCTGACCTGGCTTTGACAGGTGATGTGATGGAGGTCAGAGCACTACATGTTCTCTGAGGTCGAGTCATTTATCATGATCACTGACGGCAGATAAACAGCCCGACCAGACTCAGTAGGAAAATAGCCACCAGTCTACATTTTTGCAAAACATTACAAATATGTTGCTCCAGGTACATTTAGTTGCAAGTTCAGATGACGAATCCACTAGAGGGCGTTGTCAACATTTTTGCAAATTTAAAATATGTTTCTTAGGGTGTGCTTGTTTTTTTTTTTTTTTTTTTATGTTTGAGATAACAAATCCACTAGGGAGCACTGTCAACATTTTTGTAAATTGGAAATATGCTACTTTAGGTATAATTTTTTGTTGCACGTTCACATGACAATTCCACTAGAGGGCACTGCCTACATTTTTGCAAATCTGAAATATGTTTCTTAAGGTACACTTTGTTGTATGTTTCAGATGGCAATTCCACTAGAGGGCGCTGTCTACATTTTAGTGTATTTTAAATACGTTTTTGAGGGTGCTTTTGTTGTACATTTCAGATGACACATCCAATAGAGGGCGCGCTGTCTACATTTTTGCTAAATGGAAATACATTTCTTAGGGTGCGTTTTGTTGTACGTTTGAGATGACACATCCATTAGAGGGCGCTGTCTACATTTTTGCTAAATGGAAATACATTTCTTAGGGTGCGTTTTGTTGTACGTTTCAGATGACACATCCACTAGAGGGCGCTGTCTACATTTTTGCTAAATGGAAATACATTTCTTAGAGTGCGTTTTGTTGTACGTTTCAGATGACAAATCCACTAGAGGGCGCTGTCTACATTTTTGCTAAATGGAAATACGCGTTTTGTTGTACGTTTGAGATGACACATCCATTAGAGGGCGCTGTCTACATTTTTGCTAAAAGGAAATACATTTCTTAGGGTGCGTTTTGTTGTACGTTTCAGATGACAAATCCACTAGAGGGCGCTGTCTACATTTTTGCTAAATGGAAATACATTTCTTAGGGTGCGTTTTGTTGTACGTTTCAGATGACACATCCACTAGAGGGCGCTGTCTACATTTTTGCTAAATGGAAATACATTTCTTAGGGTGCGTTTTGTTGTACGTTTGAGATGACACATCCATTAGAGGGCGCTGTCTACATTTTTGCTAAAAGGAAATACATTTCTTAGGGTGCGTTTTGTTGTACGTTTCAGATGACAAATCCAATAGAGGGCGCTGTCTACATTTTTGCTAAATGGAAATACATTTTTTAGGGTGCATTTTGTTGTACGTTTCAGATGACACATCCAATAGAGGGCGCTGTCTACATTTTAGTGTATTTTAAATACGTTTCTTAGGGTGCTTTTGTTGTATGTTTCAGATGACAAATCCAATAGAGGGCGCTGTCTACACTTTAGTGTATTTTAAATACGTTTCTTAGGGTGCTTTTGTTGTACGTTTCAGATGACACATCCAATAGAGGGCGCTGTCTACATTTTAGTGTATTTTAAATACGTTTCTTAGGGTGCTTTTTTTGTACGTTTCAGATGACACATCCAATAGAGGGCGCTGTCTACATTTTAGTGTATTTTAAATACGTTTCTTAGGGTGCTTTTGTTGTATGTTTCAGATGACACATCCAATAGAGGGCGCTGTCTACATTTTAGTGTATTTTAAATACGTTTCTTAGGGTGCTTTTGTTGTATGTTTCAGATGACACATCCAATAGAGGGCGCTGTCTACATTTTTGCTAAATGGAAATACATTTTTTAGGGTGCGTTTTGTTGTACGTTTCAGATGACAAATCCACTAGAGGGCGCTGTCTACATTTTTGCAAACTCAAAATACGTTTCTTAAAGTGCGTTTTGTTGTATGTTTCAGATGACAAATCCACTAGAGGGCGCTGTCTAAATTTTAGCGAATTTTAAACATGTTTCTTAGAATATGCTTGGTTGTACGTTTCAGAAGGAAAAACACTAGATGGTGTAATCTACATTTTTGCGAATCTGAAATATGCTTCTTAGGGTGCGTTATGTTGTACGTTTCAAATGACAAATCCACTAGAAGGTGCGATCTACATTTTTGCAAATCTGAAATACGTTTCTTAAGGTACTCTTTGTTGTATGTTTCAGATGACAAATCCAATAGAGGGCGCTGTCTACATTTTAGTGTATTTTAAATACGTTTCTTAGGGTGCTTTTGTTGTACGTTTCAGATGACACATCCAATAGAGGGCGCTGTCTACATTTTAGTGTATTTTAAATACGTTTCTTAGGGTGCTTTTGTTGTATGTTTCAGATGACACATCCAATAGAGGGCGCTGTCTACATTTTTGCTAAATGGAAATACATTTTTTAGGGTGCGTTTTGTTGTACGTTTCAGATGACAAATCCACTAGAGGGCGCTGTCTACATTTTTGCAAACTCAAAATACGTTTCTTAAAGTGCGTTTTGTTGTATGTTTCAGATGACAAATCCACTAGAGGGCGCTGTCTAAATTTTAGCGAATTTTAAACATGTTTCTTAGAATATGCTTGGTTGTACGTTTCAGAAGGAAAAACACTAGATGGTGTAATCTACATTTTTGCGAATTTGAAATATGCTTCTTAGGGTGCGTTATGTTGTACGTTTCAAATGACAAATCCACTAGAAGGTGCGATCTACATTTTTGCAAATCTGAAATACGTTTCTTAAGGTACTCTTTGTTGTATGTTTCAGATGACAAATCCAATAGAGGGCGCTGTCTACATTTTAGTGCATTTTAAATACATTTCTTAGGGTGCATTTTGTTGTACGTTTGAGATGACACATCCAATAGAGGGCGCTGTCTACATTTTAGTGTATTTTAAATACGCTTCTTAGGGTGCGTTTTGTTGTACGTTTGAGATGACACATCCAATAGAGGGCGCTGTCTACATTTTTGCTAAAAGGAAATACATTTCGTAGGGTGCATTTTGTTGTACGTTTCAGATGACAAATCCACTAGAGGGCACTGTCTACATTTTAGTGTATTTTAAATACGTTTCTTAGGGTGCGTTTTGTTGTACGTTTGAGATGACACATCCAATAGAGGGCGCTGTCTACATTTTAGTGTATTTTAAATACGTTTCTTAGGGTGCGTTTTGTTGTACGTTTGAGATGACACATCCAATAGAGGGCGCTGTCTACATTTTTGCTAAAAGGAAATACATTTCGTAGGGTGCATTTTGTTGTACGTTTCAAATGACAAATCCACTAGAGGGCGCTGTCTACATTTTAGTGTATTTTAAATACGTTTCTTAGGGTGCGTTTTGTTGTACGTTTGAAATGACATCCAATAGAGGGCGCTGTCTACATTTTTGCTAAAAGGAAATACATTTTTTAGGGTGCATTTTGTTGTACGCTTCAGATAACAAATCCACAAGAGGGCGCTATCTACATTTTTGCTAAATGGAAATACATTTTTTAGGGTGCGTTTTGTTGTACGTTTCAGATGACAAATACACTAGAGGGCGCTGTCTACATTTTTGCAAACTTAAAATACGTTTCTTAAAGTGCGTTTTGTTGTACGTTTCAGATGACAAATACACTAGAGGGCGCTGTCTACATTTTTGCAAACTTAAAATACGTTTCTTAAAGTGCGTTTTGTTGTACGTTTCAGATAACAAATCCACAAGAGGGCGCTATCTACATTTTTGCTAAATGGAAATACATTTTTTAGGGTGCGTTTTGTTGTACATTTCAGATGACAAATCCACTAGAGGGCGCTGTCTACATTTTTGCAAACTTAAAATACGTTTCTTAAAGTGCGTTTTGTTGTATGTTTCAGATGACAAATCCACTAGAGGGCGCTGTCTAAATTTTAGCGAATTTTAAACATGTTTCTTAGACTATGCTTTGTTGTATGTTTCAGAAGGAAAAACACTAGATGGTGTAATCTACATTTTTGCGAATTTGAAATATGCTTCTTAGGGTGCGTTATGTTGTGTTTCAAATGACAAATCCACTAGAGGGTGCGATCTACATTTTTGCAAATCTGAAATACATTTCTTAAGGTACTCTTTGTTTTATGTTTCAGATGACAAATCCACTAGAGGGCGCTGTCTACATTTTTGAGAATTTTAAATACATTTCTTAGGCTGCGTTTGGTTGTATGTTTCAGATGACAAATTCACTAGAGGGCACTCTCTACGTTTTTGCGAATTATAAATATGTTTCTTAGTGTGCGTTTTGTTGTATGTTTCAGATGACAAATCCACTAGAGGGCGCTGTCTATATTTTTTCATATTTGAAATACAAATACTTTGTGTACATTTTGTTGTAATGTTCAGATGGCATCCACTAGAGGACACTGTCTACATTTGAGCAAAAATAAAATATGTTACTCAGAGTAGATTGTTGCACTTTTCAGATGGCAAATCCACTAGAGGGCGCTGTCTATAGAAGGAAGAAGAAAAAGAAAGTGCATGAAAGAATCCTTTATTCATGGATAATATGTCCCTGTAAATATCACTAGTGTGAAAAGGAACAAAAGTTGTTGGCTTCACACTGCCACCAAGTGCTCATGTTAGAAACTGCATTCAAATGTAAGCTGAAGAAGTACATTTTTTTGGGGTTGTGTGTCTTTACAAATCAGTCTAAACAGCATAGATGATACGCCTAAACGCTTCTGATTTGTGCATGTCCAATAAATTAAAGCAGAAATCTGCTGCATTTGATCATCTTGACTGAAAGAGAGAACATTCAGTGTGTTGACTTGCACAATATTACCTGATAACATATTTGACTTCAAGCCTTTCTATATAATACATTATAAAGTACTACTAATGCATGAATTATATATTGTAATGCACCTTATAATGGATGGTATGCACTCATAACTCTAACCACAGATATAATGCATTATAATACTTATCTATTCATTGTTTTACAAATGACAAACAACCATTTCCTATATAAAAGAGATCGTGCTTCCTTTTGGCCACCAGATGCTGTATATGAGCATAAATGTGAGACATTATTAGAAAACACGGGATCAGCTTTCACTGCTATGCAGACGATACTCAATTATACATTTCAACTAAACCTGATGAGATGTCTGAACTGTCTACGCTAACTGAATGTATTAAAGATGTTAAAGACTGGATGACCAACAATTTTCTTCTCTTAAACTCAGACAAAACAGAATTATTACTTATCGGGCCTAAATCCTCTACACAGCAGCTCTCACAACTCGACCTGCAATTAGAGGGATACAAAGTTAGCGTTAGCTCTACTATAAAAGATCTAGGTGTGATATTAGACAGCAATTTAACATTCGAAAATCATATATCCCATGTCACAAAAACTGCCTTCTTTCATCTAAGAAATATCGCTAAATTGCGAAGTATGCTATCCATATCAGACGCAGAAAAGCTAGTTCATGCTTTCATGACTTCTAGGCTAGACTACTGTAATGCTCTGTTTGCTGGCTGCCCAGCATCCTCTATTAACAAACTTCAGCTAGTGCAAAATGCAGCTGCCAGAGTTCTTACCAGGTCTAGAAAATATGATCATATCACCCCAATTTTATCCTCCTTACACTGGCTGCCTGTTAAGTTTCGTATTGAATTTAAAATATTACTCCTTACCTATAAAGCTTTAAATAATCGAGCTCCTGTTTATCTAACCAACCTCCTGTCTCGCTACAACCCAACCCGCTCTTTAAGATCTCAAAACTCAGGGCTTCTAGTAGTACCTAGAATATCAAAGTCGAGTAAAGGAGGTCGAGCCTTCTCATTTATGGCCCCTAAACTCTGGAATAGCCTTCCTGATAATGTCCGAGGCTCAGACACACTCTCACTCTTCAAAACTAGATTAAAGACCTATCTTTTTAGCAAAGCGTACACTCAGTGTAGCACATAACGGTATGACGCATGATGTGCCCCACACATGATTTTGCTTCTTGTTTATATACACTATGAACAGCAGCTACGCTAATTATTCTCCTTATTCTGTATTTCCACCTGGGGGTTCTCATCCCGAGGCCCTCAGACTATGCAGTGCCACTGATGCGATCCAAGACCAGTGACGAGATGATCCTAAGGTTTTCTGGACCAGGCCGTATCCTGAGCAGCTGCTGTGGTGGTCATCGTGGAGTGAGAGCCTGAGACTGTCCCCTGTGACGCTCCAAGGAGAGACGAGTCTTCGCTGAGGTCCAGCTTCATGCGCCTAGACTGCAGCTCTGCACAAGACGTTTGGCCACAGGAGAAATGGTCGTGCCCAACCGAGCCTGGTTTCTCTCGAGGTTTTTTAAATCTTCACTTTCGCCAATTGGTGAAGTTTTTTACTCGCCGCTGTCGCCACTGGCTTGCATGGTTCGGGATCTGTAGAGCTGCGCATCGATGGATTTGCTCTTCAGTGTTTGGACTCTCAGTAGTGATTATTAACCCACACTGACCTGAGCTAAACTGAACTGAACTTAATCGCTGAAAACTGAACTGACACTGTTTCAATTCACTATAATCTTCCATGTGAAGCTGCTTTGACACAATCTACATTGTATAAGCGCTATACAAATAAAGATGAATTGAATTGAATTGAACTGTATATGAAACAGGAGATATGCAGTTTAACCAGCTCTTCTTCTGACATGCAAAATGCTCTGATTAGTGAGAAAACTGGCTCATTCTTCATGTTTTGCATGAGTAGACGGCTAAATGAGGGGTTTGACAAGCAACTGAAGGACTGTCAGAAATACCTGAATGTCTGTGCGCACGTGTGTGTGTGTGTCAGTTTGTAGGAGACGACTGATAAACAGGACGGGGCATCAATGCTGAACTGAGATGCTGAACTATGCAAATGAAATGCAAAGCCTCGTGCACACCAGGAAGTTTATTGCTTGCGTTTTTCGTCAGCATTTTTCAAGACATTTTCCGACATTCATGTCCAAGTGATTCTCACTGCCAATGAGCCGAGTGAGCGTGCAAAATCACTGCTTGACTTTGGATGATTCTAAATGAAAAAAGAAATACTGTGGTATACTTCAGGTAAAGTTACTCTGATGTTCTTGACTGTTTGTTACCATCTTCATTCATTCATTTTCCTTCAGTTTAATCTCTGATTTATCAGGAGTCGCCACAGCGGAATGAACCGACAACTATTCCAGCATGTGTTTTACGTAGCGGATGTCCTTGCAGCCGCAACCCAGTACTGGGAAACACCCATACACACTCATTCACACACACTCATACACTACGACCAATTCAGTTCATCCAATTCGCCTATAGCGCCAACACGGGAAGAACATGCATCTCCATCTCCATCTTGTGACTGAATAATAATAATAATAATAATAAGATTGTGCAATGCAGTGGTGCAGTAGGTAGTGCTGTTGCCTCACAGCAAGAAGGTCGCTGGTTCAAGCCTCGGCTGGGTCAGTTGGCGTTTCTGTGTGGAGTTTGCATGTTCTCCCTGCGTTCGCGTGGGTTTCCTCCGGGTGCTCCGGTTTCCCCCACAGTCCAAACACATGCGGTACAGGTGAATTGGGTAAGCCAGAGATGTCCAAAGTACGGCCCGCGGGCCATCTGCGGCCCGCAATCAGTTTTGTGGCGGCCCGCGAGGCTTTTAATAAACATTAATATAATCTGGTCCGCTATACAAAAATGAACGTAATTCAATAAATAACCACCGGGTGTCGCTATTACATGCCTTCAATTAGGCAGCCTTTCCTGTTATGACGTAAAACCAACCGACCAAAACTGAAGGAAACATTATTGATAACCACGTTTTGGCGAGCCATGGTGCAACCAAGAAAAAGGAAAATCAACAGTGAGTGCAGGAAATTTCAGTCACGTTGGGGCAAAGAATATTTCTTCACAGAGGTCAGCGGGAAATGTGTCTGTTTAATTTGCCAGGAATCAGTTGCAGTAATGAAGGAATATAATATTAAAAGTAGGGATGCAACGATTAAAGAATTTGGTTGTACGATGATAGTCTGAGAAATAATCACGGTTTCACGGTTATCACGATTATTATGCATATTCATTAATTTCAAACACCACTAGTTTAGAAAATAATATGAAAACTCCCTAAATTTTACAGTGTTATTTATTGCTGCTCAGTAACCAATTAACACAGCACATAATAATATTAGAAACAAACAATAGTCCATTTCTTTGTGCTTAAAAATAAGTTAATTTTTTTGACATTTAAACAAATAATTTTACACTGTAAATAAATGACAGAACAATTAATAAATAAATTAAAAAACATTATTTGTCTAATGCAGAGCTTGAAATAAACTTGTTTACCTGGTAGCACCAGTGCTCCCAACTTAAGAAAATGTCGGAGAACCAGAAAGAAATTAGGAGCACCCACCAAAAATGAATGAGCACCACTGCAAATTGTATATTACGGATTTATTGTATTTGAAAACAACATCAATTAGGACTAACAAAAACCAGAAACAACTATCTAATTCTGTTATGACTTATTGATATTTGTGCAATAATTCCAAAATGAATGTCGAATAATTATAAAATATTTATGATGACGAAGATGACAATAATACTAACAAAGAATAACATTTCTCATTATCATTCTGCCTTGAATGTGCTTGAGTGTTATCTGCTATAAAAAGTGCTGCTGTTACATTATGAAAAATAAATCTATGGTTTGCATCAAACAAAAATGAAGCATTGCAGTAAGAAAAATTTATTTTGCACTATTGTTTTATATGCATGACAATTTAATAAACAGAAATAATGGACAAAAGAAAGGAAGAAAAGTCTCACTTCTGCACCCTTCACCGAAGGAGAATTTATAAAGGAGTGTCTGATGAGTGTTGCAAATATAATTTGCCCAGAGAAGATTCAAGATTTCAAAAACATAAGTCTTTCTAGAAACACAGTTGGACGACGAATTGAAGACTTGTCAGCAAATCTAATATATATATATATATATATATATATATATATATATATATATATATATATATATATATATATGTATGTATGTATGTATGTATGTGTGTGTGTGTGTGCGTGTAAATATATACGTGTCTGTGTGATGCATGTAAAATTTGGCCCGGGACAACGTTTTTTTTTTGTATCTGGCCCTCGGCCCAAAAAGTTTGGACACCCCTGGGGTAAGCTAAATTGTCCGTAGTGTATAAGTGTGTATGGCTGTTTCCCAGAGATAGGTTGCAGCTGGAAGGGCATCCGCTGCGTAAAACATGTGCTGGATAAGATGCCGGTTCATTCCAGTGTGGCGACGCCGCATTAATAAAGGGACTAAGCTGAAAAGAAAATGAATGGCTGAATGAATAATAAGATTAGAATAGATACCCCGATAGATAGTCTACTCTAATCTGGATAAGTATGGTCTAAAAATGCTCCATGTCCACACTATCGTTTTCAATTCTCTCCATCATCCACATAACAAGGACTGAAAAGCCTTTGGTTGATGTAGTGCACATGCACACAGATATGGAACAAAATCAATGCCAAAAGTATTGAAATAAAAAGCTTATCGAATAGCACTAACTGAAAAAAAATAATACATTAAATTAACAACTGCTTGCATTTTAATGACTTGGATTTCCAGAGTTTGTATTTTTAGGTCCTGAAATTTAACATAGCTGTTTATTTAAGCTGTGAATATTTCAACTAAAAGTATTTCAAACACGTTTTTATACTTAAAAATTCAATAATTCATATTCAATTTCCAGATTTCAAGTACAAAATATTCAATACCGGAGAAAAATATGAAGCACAATATTCAGAGGTCATTTTCAGTTAATTTTATTCCAGTTAAAAAATTCACTTCCATAAATTCAGTGGATCAAATTCGGCTCTTAAAATTTGTCCGGGAACTGCAGGATAAGCAATAGATTGCAGATTGAAAATCTCCAGCTGCTTTTTCACCAGCAGGTGGACCAATTTAAGATTTCTGAACCAGTAAATAAGTGAGAAAAAAAGCTAATAGCGGCACAAAAGTAGCATTTAATATTGTCAATGTCAAATTTTAACAGCCGAATTTGATCCACTGAATTTATGGAAGTGAATTTTTTAACTGAAATAAAATCAATTGAAAATTTTCTTTTGAATAATATACATGAAATCTGGAAATTGAATTGAATTGAATATGAATTATTGAATTTTTAAGTATAAAAACGTGTTTGAAATACTTTTAGTTGAAATATTCACAGCTTAAATCAACAGCTATGTTAAATTTCAGGCCCTAAAAATACAAACCCTGGAAATCCAAGTCATTAAAATGCAAGCAGTTGTTAATTCAATGTATTATTTTTTTTCAGTTAGTGCTGTTCGATAAGCTTTTTATTTCAATACATTTGGCATTGATTTTGTTCCATACACAGACATAAGACTCTTTTACATGCCTAATCCACCTGCCGTTTATTTACTTTCCGTCTCTTTGAAATGTGTCAGTAAATGTGGTCTGCTTCTGAACAACAGCTCCCAGTAAACACTCCCCGTGCTTTAAAACAGTGTTTCTCAACCATGGAGGACCACCAACGCTGCATGTTTTGAATCTCTCTCCTTTATCTGTCACACTCATTACAGAACTTTCTGTCTCTGCTATTGAGCTGATGATCTGAATTTGGTGTGTTTGTTTAAGGAGACATGGAAAATGTGCAGAGTTGGTGCTCCACCATGAATGTGGTTGAGAAACACTGCTTTAAAGAAAGACAATATGGAGCATGAACAAAGTAACATTCATCTTTAATAAAGCTGGCAAAACACACAGCATGGTCACCAGCGATCCAGCCTGTGCAGATCGCTGGCAAGCACACAGATCGCAACCGACTACAAATCCACCATTAAAAGACTACAGATCCAGTCATGCAACACACACACACACCTGCTCCAAGTCTCCATTGATTAGACTCACACAGCTGAAGCTGCTCACGGACTGATTCATGGACTTTAAGGACAGCACACACACATACATTGTTGCTGAGTCTTGTTTAACTGTACTGTGAACACTACAACGAGTTTTCCTTGCCTTCCGTGTCTGACCTTTGCTTTGTTTATTTAAGTTGTATGCTGCCTTCCTTCTGAGCACTCGCCTGATATTTGACCACGACTCTGGATTGCCCGTATACATCTGTTTGCTCCTGTATTGACTATTGCTTGCCTGACCATCTCTGCATAACAAACCTGCGTTTGGATCCACACTCCCTGTTTGTCCAGCTTCACCTCACGTTACAACAGGATTCATCAAAACATCTGCTTTACAATGTCATCCACCATGTAAGCTGTATTGGTAACATGATTGCGTCACATGATTAAAATGCAACATCGTTTTCCAACGCCTTCATTTTCACAGTCCACACTGCAACATGAAGACGCATTTTCACGTTTATTCACTTTCGTTTCCTATAAACACCATCTCAGTGTGGAAAACATATTAGTGTGGAAAGTGTCTTGTGTTTGTGTGCAGTATATGAACGAAAGCCTTTTGAGTCACTTTAGTGTGGATGACGGATGACAAATTAAAAAACGAAAGTGTGGACATGGATTGTTTTTAGACAAAAACACTATTTTCAAACGTATCCAGATTAGTGTCGACGTAGCCTAAAGGCTTGTGCACACCAGGACGCTTTTCATTTGCATTTATTGTCTGCGTTTTTTGAGATGTTTTTCCAGATTCAAACCCAAGCGATTTTCACTGGCGTCGAGAAGAAGAGTATGCAAAATCACTCTGTGGTGAGGGGGCGTGGCTGAGAGCCGTGGGAACGAAATGAGGCCCGCCACAGATGAGAAACACCTGTGGAGCACACCGGCCTCGAATCCCACGGAAGGAGCTCTGGACTATAAGAGGAGAAATTATGGCAGAGGAAGCCGAGAGAAGACCGGGCCCGGACATATCGTTTTACTTTTGTCCGTGAGGAGCTGCCGTCCGTTTGTTTTTGTTTTGTTTTTTGTCCCTTTTTTTATAATAAATATTTGTTAAAAGTTCGTCGGTTCTCCGCCTCCTTCTTCCTGGTGGCCAGGTGGCTGTAAACTTCATTACAGTGGTCCCGAAACCCAGGAGAAAGAGGGACATGTTGTCTCAGGAATGCTGCCAGCCAGGAGAATCGCCGCTGGACACCAGAGGACAGACGGGTGGATAGATTCCTCCTCAGGGCTCCTAACACGTCGTCAGACCTCTCAGCTGGTGGAGGACCGAGGGACAGCGTGTCTGGAGAACCAAACCCCAATTTTTTTTTGCCTCTCTCCCCTCTCTCAGTCTACTCTGTCTTTCCTCCTTTTTTTCCATCTCCTTTTCTCTCGTCCTGTCTCTTAGGTCTTGCGGGTGTTGTGGTGGCAAAACACCACCATGAGGAGCTGCTGTCCCTTTTATTAATAAATATTTGTTAAAGGTTCGTCGGTTCTCTGCCTTCTTCTTCGTGGCGGCCATGTGGCCGTAAACTTCATTACACACTCCTTGATGTTAGATGGCGCTACACAACTTTAAGCTTCGGACACCCGCTTGTAACACAGAAGAAGAAGACAGAAAGTTGACAATCTTGTTGTTAAAGTTGCTGGCGATTCAAACAAGCATGGATGGTTCAAGTAGCAGCTCCAGCTCTAGCGATGAAGAAATGATTATTGTTCACCAGTGCAATAAGCAACTCCACATTCAGATCACCTCTGGGCATCTTCTTCAGTGTGCGCTCGCATTGACAGTTTTGTGTTCGAGCACATCCAAGTGCTGTTTACAAAAGTTTGCAAAAGTGCTAATCTGATTGGTGGAGAAGATTTTGAGGCGGTGCGTCAAAGCAAAAAAAATTGAGCATGAGGTGTTTCTTTGAAAATGACACTTTTACGTCTGCCGTTTTGTGCGCGCGATCACATTGGTGCCCTTTATTTACGATGTGTTAAACGTCGACGGAAAACGTGAGCAAAAGGGGTCCCGGTGTGCATGGGTCTTAAGAGGTTTCTACTTTAATTTTATTATTATTCAGAACAATGTTCAGTGTCAAATGTTTATATTGTGATGCAAGTAGCCATGTAATAAGTGTGTTAAAGTACATCCAGACAGTTTTTAATCGCAGAATAAACCTTTCAGTCTTATACAAGAGCTGCTGATAAACATGTCAGGCTTTATCCTGCAATAATAACCGTCTGGATGTACATTATGCTTTACTCATTGACTGAGCCCTGAGCTCTCGGTGTGCTGTGGTGAATCTCTCAGGGACAGAAGGAGGTGCAGGTGTCATTTCTCCGTCAGCGATGTGCGTGTGTAATGGATAATAATGGATAATGGATGGTGGGTGGAGGACAGACGGAGGCTTTGAAGTGAAGCGAGTGAAGCGGGTGGAGAGAGATCACATCAGCAGGAGGCACAGAAGAGACAAGAAAACCCCAGCACATCAGCAGATCAGAGCCTGTGTTCACACAACATTTGATCTTAGCACTAAAAGTTCTCTTAAATAGCAGTCAGTGTGTTCAGCTCAGAGTTTCCTGTTCACAAAGAACTCTGCTGAGATGAACTTTTACTGAGAGAAGTCTGAAGCTGAGAGTGTGGGCGGGGTTGAGGTTGTTGCTATGAGAGATGTCAGCATGGTCATTAATTGTGCACACAGTGATTGGCTAAAGCCTGGTTTATTCTCGACACTCGATACTGCTAGTTCGCTTGAGCGCACGC
Organism: Danio kyathit; assembly: GCA_903798195.1. Lineage (NCBI taxonomy): Eukaryota > Metazoa > Chordata > Actinopteri > Cypriniformes > Danionidae > Danio > Danio kyathit. The sequence goes on from LR812534.1 coordinate 70,574,464, forward strand.
GGCGAATGTGACATCATCACGGAGGTTCGCTTTGGGTGCGCGCAACATGATTTCTGCTGGCGGAGTGCATGATTTTTTTTTTGAGACTCGAGCGAACAGTTTGCGCGCCGCTGTGTTTGATTTGAGTTGAATATGAAACACTCTGAAGAGATTTTGTCTGAAACAGGTACGACTGTACAGACATCTTTATGATCCGTGATTATAGAGATAACGATGATCAATAATCTTTGGCTAGAAATTGCAACAGCAGTGGGAAAGGAGGAAAGTTTTTGTTAAAAAGTTTGGAAAAACCTGAGGGATAAGTTTGTTAAAGCCAAAAGAGGCCATGGCAAAGGTGGAGACCCGGGTACACAATTACAGAAATATGTTTTTCCACCATTCATAGGTTTTACACTGATGTATATAATACAATTTTGAATTTAAAACAATTTACAAGTTACAAACTAAAATTAAGGAACAATTTATTTCTTTGATAACTGGAAAGGAATATTTGAACTTATCAGTTTACAGTATACTGGTGCCAGTTTTTCTAGGCTTTATTGTTGAAAATGGTCAGGAATGTTGGACCAGTATTGCCTTTTTAGCATAAGAAGAGGACAGAAACTAGCCAGACAGTAATGTGTGAATTGCTAGTAATGTGTGACAGTATTGTGTGAATGTGTGAGAGATATTCCGGCAGCTTGCTCTCTGCAACTCTCACATGGTCGCCCACTGAAGCTAAGCAGGGCTGCGCCCGTTCAGTACCTGCATGGGAGACCACATGGGAAAACTCGGTTGCTGTTAGAAGTGGTGTTAGTGAGGCCAGCAGGGGGCGCCCAACCTGCGGTCTGTGTGGGTCCTAATGCCCCAGTATAGTGACGGGGACTCTATACTGCTCAGTGAGCACCGTCTTTCGGATGAGACGTTAAACCGAAAAGAGTAGTGGTGCAGTAGGTAGTGCTGTCGCCTCACCGCAAGAACGTCGCTGGGTCGCAGGTTCGAACCTCGGCTGGGCTGGGTCAGTTGGCGTTTCTGTGTGGAGTTTCCATGTTCTCCCTGCATTCGCGTGGGTTTCCTCCGGGTGCTCCGGTTTCCCCCACAGTCCAAAAACATGTGGTACAGGTGAATTGGGTAAGCTAAATTGTCCAGAGTGTATGAGTGTGAATGAGTGTGTGGAAGTTCCCAGAGATGGGTTGCGGCTGGAAGGGCATCCGCTGCGTAAAATCGTGCTGGATAAGTTGGCGGTTCATTCCGCTGTGGCGACCCCGGATTAATAAAGGGACTAAGCCGACAAGAAAATGAATAAATGAAAGGATCCTGGCCAAATCTGCCCATCAGCTGGTGTGTGGTGTGCGGTTTGGCGCATAATGGCTGCTGTCGTGTCATCCAGGTGGATGCTGCACACTGGTGGTGGATGAGGAGATTCCCCCCTATGTGTAAAGCGCTTTGAGTGCCCAGAAAAGCGCTATATAAATGTAAGGAATTATTATTGTTATTAATTGTGGAGCGGGCTAAATCTAAAAAAACATCTGTATTTTTGTACTTTTTTGCTTTTATTCTTGCCATAATAAAAAATATATTTGTAGACCAACCCAGGTTGAGCGCCCCCTGCTGGCCTCACTAACACCACTTCCAACAGCAACCTGGTTTTCCCATGTGGTCTCCCATCTAGATACTGACCAGGCTCAGCCCTGCTTATGCCGAGTTCAGACTGTATTATATTACCCCCAGTTTGACTCACCGACAGGTTTTGAGAAATCGGCGACAAATGCCTGAAATCACAGAAAAATCGGTACTCGCTCACGTAAGTGATCTGAGAGAATCGCTGATGAGTCGCGGACACCTGTGATATTGTGAGGTATTGCGATTGATCTTGAGCTGTTGGTGATTCAGATCATGCCTTGAAAATGTGTTCTGATTGAAAATAACATCGCCGATCACCTTCAGCCAATGAGAGAGAAGTTAAAAGCGCTCATTTTCAGTGTATTTGGGCCCAAGAATTGGAGGAAAAACTAGTGGAATTTTGTCAGGAGCACCCCTGTCTGTTTGACATGCCATCTGAGCAATATCATACCCGGGTGGAAAAGTACATAAAGTTGAGGAGAGATTGCTTATTCCCTTCAAAGCCAGGTGAGCAAAATAAGTACATTTACTACCCCACTAAAGCCTTCTTTTCCCATTCTGTAGTTAATAATGAAAGATATATTACGTGACGACCACGCAGTGGCGCAATAGGTAGTTCTGTCACCTCACAGCAAGAAGGTCGCTGGTTCGAGCCTCGGCTGGGTCAGTTGGCGTTTCTGTGAGGAGTTTGCATGTTCTCCCAGTGTTTGCTCCGGTTTCCCCCCCAGTCCAAAACATGCGGTACAGGTGAATTGGGTAGGCTAAATTGTCCATAGTGTATGAGTGTGAATGAGTGTGTATGGATGTTTCCCAGAGATGGGTTGTATAGCTGGCTGTGTAAAACATGCTGGATAAGTTGGCGGTTCATTCCGTTGTGGCGACTCCGGATTAATAAAAGGACTAAGCCGAAAAGAAAATGAATGAATGAATATTTCGTGACATTGTTTTTTCCATGTCACTTCTCGCGTGTGTTGGGTTGTGAGATGTAGTTTGGACAAAGTTTCTTCCTATTTTAAAGTCATGCACTGTGAACTCTCCTGTCGCCGATCCATCATACAGTGTAAACTACAGTGTGAAAACATCTGTGGAACGACTACTTTGAAAATCATGCAGTCTGAACTCGGCATTAGCTTGAATGAGTAACCGGTGTTGGGCTGCATTGTGATTTGATACATGGGGATATTGTTACCGATTCTCTTTATCTCTCATTTGGATTGAATGTTATTGTAAAATGTTTACTAAAATCTCTTTTCCTCTCTCTCTCTCTCTCTGGAAATGCCAGGATTTACAGTCTGTTGTGTTTTAAGGAGAATTGGCGTGTTGATATTAATACAGTTAAAGGCAAAGTGCTTTATAAAGACATCATGAAATGAAATAATAAGCACACTTTAAAAGAGAGATCTGACACTGTGTGGAGGGATACATTGAGTTTAGGAGAGGAAGAAAGCAGCTAAAATGTGAAAATGTGAAATGTGAAAGACCAGAATGGAGAATGTTGTATAAACCACCACTGAATAAGAGATCAGGAGATTTGCATTGGAGAATATTACACGGTGCTATAGCCATAAATGCATTTGTGACTAAAAGTAATTCTGCTGTGAGTGATAAGAGCACTATTTGTTAGAAATGAAAGTATTTTTTTTATCATTTAATGTATTGTAAAGGAGTTTCATTCATTCATCCTTATAAAGGATATTCCAACTAATCCAGCATATGTTTCATGCAGTGCATGCCTTTCCAGCTTAACCTAGGACTGGGAAACACCCACACACACTCATACACTACGGCCAACTCAGATCATCAATTCCCCTATAGCGCATGTGTTTGGACTGTGGGGGAAACCAGAGCCCCTTAGGAAACCCACGCCAACACGAGGAGAACATGCAAACTCCACACAGAAATGCCAACTGACCCAGCCGGGACATATATAGAACATATATTTATAGATCATATTTTTGGGAAAATGTCTTCTAATCAGTCAAGACATAATAAAGCAGAGTAACCGGAGTCCAGCATTAGTGGAGTCTCCACCGGTGTGTGATTTCACATCTTCTGTATGTAAATGTGTGCGCCGGTGCTGTAATAAGAACAGACAGTTCAATTCTAACACCAGCTCCGGATACCAGCAGTGTGTGTGAGAGGCGTTCACACGTGAGTGTGTGTGTTTGCCACAGATAGACCCGTCCATATTCATACACTTCACAGGAACACTGGTCACATCCTGCTGTCTGACAGCTAGTTAAACACCAGCGACCCGGCCTGCCTTCTTTAATACATCACACACACACACACATAGACTGAACACACTCACACACATACATACATTTGCCCAGAGTGTATTGTTTGGCATTGTTGGGAAGTATTTTCGCTAAATATGTGTCAAAATAAGATGTCACATAAAAAGAATTTAATTTGCTGAAACACAGAGAAAGTTGAGGCCAAATTAAAGAGCCCCTATTATGGGTTTTTGAAAATGACCTTCTATGTAGTGTGTAACACAGCTCTAAGTGAAGTGAAATATCCAGCTAAAATCTGAAAGTGGACAGTGTTTAAAACTATTGATTCATCTATAAAAAAGTCGACTCATAGTGGTTTAAATGAATCGTCTTGATAACGATTCTTTAGCCGTTTCGGCGTGACGTAGACACGAAACATAATGGTTGCGGACGCAGACCCGCGAATTTAAACCTGCGGCCCCGCCTACTAACACAGCAGCTAAGAGAGAGGAAGATCCTGAAGTCATGAGTCATGAAGACGCTGTGCTTGGCTGGATATTAAAGGAAGTTTAAGGGAAAGTTCGTGTTATATTCTCTACCCAAAGATGAAGCTGTGAAGAGTCAGTGGTTGAGGTTTATTTTTGCAAAAAAGGAAGGATCAGAAAAGACTACTGATGTATGAGACTTTGACAGAGCTCCACAGGAACTATCAGTACACAGCTCATGGATTATTCCTCCATTTTGTAATGAGGGTTGGTGATCGTTGGGTAAAGCAGAGTACAGGTAAGCCATGACAACATATAACACTTATACATATCGCGACTAAAACCACGCTAAAAACGTGCCGCGTGCCGCTTTCTTTGCGGATTTAAACGTGTTTGTGAGCTTGCAATCCTGTCGTTTGTCATGGCTATGGCTACCTGTTCTTACACACGTGCGGCGGTCAAGGTTCAGAATAGTTCAGCTTTTGCCGCTGTGTGGATTAATACTGAGTGTGTGTTATTGTTAATAACAGAGCAATATGCTGGTGTTTAACTGAACTGCTTTAATGCACTCATGCACACACAAAAAATCCTGGAGACTGAGGGAAAGTGAGGACCGGGAGGGAGGGGGTGCGCGTCACGGATGAACGGGAGAACCGGGGGAGTTCACGGACGCCGCCCTCACTATTCTATGGACGTGCCGGCCCTGATAACACTGGTGAGAACCGGGTACTGTGTTCTGTGGTGTCAGTAACTAATGTAAAGTTGTTTCTTTAATATACATTCTTATGTATTCTGTTTTTGAATGTTTCTGTTAAGGACTTTTATTTTGGTGTTGTGTCCTCTGAGGAGGAGGGTAATGTGTGTGTGTGTGAAAAAAGAGCAGGTAGAGCAGAGTTGCCAGATTGGGCGGTTTCCCGCTCAATTGGACTGTTTTTAACTCGATTGTGCGGGTATAAACACTCATCGTGTTTTTCGCGACCGTCACAATCGTGTTTTCCAGATGAGTGGGCGGGTTTTTTTGCATTTTGGCGGGTTTTGGATAGTTTTTGGGCTGGAATCAGTCAGCTACATCTGGCAACACTGAGGTAGAGTGTGACAGGCTAGGAGACGCGTGTTGATTTCCTCCCCAGTTCTTGGAGTTTTTGCTTAATAAAATAGTTAGTCGTCAGTATTTTCAAGTCCATCGTCTGTATTTACATTCACCCACTGCCTTACACTAATATGAAGCGTGTATGCAGTCTGACTACTTCTATATTGTTGATAAGCTGTGCTGGGCGTTTCACTCTGTCTCGTGCTGAAGGCTGTCAGTGTCGACCAATTGCAACACGCTGTCATCGGTCCAATCAGCGCAGATTAGCTTCGCGCTAAGGAGGGGTTTGGGAACAAATGAATCACTGAACGATTCATATGGGAGTCGCTGGGATAATTAGGTAAAAATAAATGCAGATTATAAGGCCATGAAAGTGTTTTTTGACCTTGCATGCATACTAGACTGTTGTTGGAGACCCTTACAACCAAAATATGACCCTATTTAATGTATAATAGGGGCTCTTTAACACTCAAAATTAGCCCAGAGTGAATGAAAACAACCCAACAGGTTACGTTTTTATAAAAGTACACATTGTTTAGAAATGTTTGAGAATATTTGGTGTACTGAAGGTGTTTTATGTTCTCATATTGATGACAAACTTCACTTCTACAAATTATTTAAGATATGTTTATTGATTTTTTTAAGGGTAGTTTTTGTAAAAGTAAAAAAAAAAATACACATCTCTTTCTCCTTCTTTCTCAGTTTGGTGAAATGTTTGCAAATATTTATTTTTGGAGCAGGATATTGTCAGAAACAACCCAGCAGGCACACAACTTCACATGACGTTGATTGTTAGTTCTATTTTCAACCCAAGCTCATTACAGATACGTACCCCTATATACATTTCTGGAGAGTGCCGAATATGTCCCAGAAGCTTAGTTTTCTGGTGCAAATCCACCAGAGGTCACTGTGTACTCTTTTTTTTAGATGTCAAATTTCGCTCACGATTGCTATTCGCGCCTGCTGTTTTCACGTAATTCCACCAGAGGTCGCTGTCGACTGACTGACTGATCGACTGACCAATCCCCCCCCCCCTTTCCTATACCCAACCGATAGTGTTTTCAATAGCACAGATTGACTCCACCCACCCACTTCCCTAAACCCAACCGACAGTTTTGAAAAGCAATCCAGAAAAAGAAAAGCCCTCGCCTGATATTTACCACGTTTTCAGATTTTACCACGTTCTCACCCTGTTGTTTACTTTTTTATTTAATTTTTTGGCTTTTGTTTTTGTCTTACCTGCTTTCTGGAACCGTTCTTCACTGGACTCAAACCCTATTGTCGCGGTCAACTCTGCTCTGCATCCCTATCTGCTCCAGTACATGTCGAGCTACCAGAAAAACTGGTAACAGTGGAAAAGACGTCCATAAGGAGGTAAGCGGTCCGCTGGTAAGTGACACCAGGAACGGCGTCGTATCGCCTTGTAGCGTTCATTTTAAAAATGAAATGCAGCCATATGTACCTCTGGCTACATAATTTGCAATCTCCAGAAATGTATACAGGGCTACGTTTTTAGAATGAGCCTATGTGGTCTAAATTTAACGTCAATTTGCTGTCTAATACTGACATCATCTGCCGTTGATATTTGGTTCAACATCATTTTAACGTCATGATATGACATCCATACAACGTGAAAGTCTAACATCAGTAAACGTTTATCTTTGGTTGTTTTTATGTTGCGTTATTACCTAACTAAAACTCAATGTCACTTTAACGTCATAACCTGACATCCATACAATGTCAAAGCTAACATCATTAGCCGCTGATCTTTGGTTGATTTTATGTTGCGTCGTGAACTAACTAATATTCATCTTGATGTTGAAGTCTGACCTCAAACTGATGTTGGCTTCTGACATCGACTCGATTTTCATATACAACCAAAATTCAAAGTTAGTCTGACGGTGGAGTCCAACATCTTATTTACGTCTAGCGTGATGTCCGATGCCTGTTGGGAAAGGATAAAAGGCAACTGATAATTTTAAATTAATGGTCAAGCAAAACTTTAAGCAATCTATTAGAGCAGAAAGAATAAAATGGAGAACAGGAAGCTCAGGAAGTTGTGTGTTTGTTTAAAGCTTATGTGAATCTAGAATTGTGGCTGATTTTAAGTATTATAAGTTAATCAATGACTTATTATCCTTTGAAATGTTCTGGTGCTGGGGTGACACAGCGGCTCAATGCTTAGCACTGCGGCCTCACAGCAAGACGGTCGCTGGTTTGAGTCCCGGCTGGGTCAGTTGGTGTTTCTGTGTGAATCGAACTAATCAGATCTGTCATTATTAGTAACTTTAGGTGGTTTCTAAAACTAAATCTGTCAGTGTTGTCTTCATTTTCTCATATCCAGACCTTTACATTTTCGTGGCTGTAGCTCCCTGTCATCAGAACTGAGTGATTGACAGCTGATATTAACCAATCCATTCGTGTTCTAGCACAGTGGGTCAATAAGAAGAGCTTGAAGGCGGGGGCAAGCATTGCAGGCTTTGTTTACTGCAGCAAGTTGACATGTCGACTGTTTTAAACCATTCCTGAGCGCTGCGTTTGGTGTTTTTAGGTGCAAAGATGCTTAATGCGTGAATGCCTCCTAAATCCACACATGTGGTGAACATTTTGCTGTGAAAACTGGTCGCACGACAACAATTGTATGCAATTTCGAGCCTGGCATACCAAATTGGCATTATAGTCAAGCTCTTAGAAAAGCCGTATATCTCTCCTTAGACATCCCTATATCTGTCATTAGCCAAAATAGGTTGGGGGAGTTCATCGAGATCTACCTGAGCTCAAACTCCCCTCTCGCCCTGCTAACTGGAGGGAACCCAGGGCTCGAGGATCTTATTGAGCTCAGGGATCTATCCAATCATCAGCTAAGTGTAAACTCTTGAAAGCTTATGTGAAGTCCAGAATTGTTGCATATGTTGAAGAGTGATTTATTATCCCTTGAAATGTTCAGGTGCTATAAAGATACTTTTTGTATTGTGATGGTAGGGGCATTAACATTTTCTCTCTTTTTTATTTTGCTCTAAAGTGTATTATATACAGCTTGTGATGTAAATTGATTGTAAAAAGTTGGTTCTTAAAATACAATTCTCTCTTTCCATCTCTCTCTCTTCACCTCTCTCTCAGAGTGTCAGTGAGAAGGTCAGAATCTCTGTCCACTCCTTTACTCTTTGGCAGTGTAAGGCTTTCTGGCCTTTGGAAAGCGGTAATGAAGGATAATCTGAGAGAGAAGGGTTTGATATGACAGCCGCTCAGGAAAACAAGGCAGGAATGAAAATGTCAGTGTCAGAGTTACGGGCTGCCAGACGCCCTGCGCTCCTCCATATTTATCAAGCAGCCCAAATGAAACAGCAGCCAGCAGCTCATTAGAGGAGGACGGGAGATCCAGATCAAACTTCTGAACACTCAAGTCCTTCAGCAGAGGACACACAACTCATCTCAACTTCTGACTCAAAAAAATGTCTTGCAGAAAGGTCAGGAAGAAACAAGAAAATGCCCCAACAGGGTATATGCAGAAGGTCTTTTAATTATTAGTAACACGAAGCGCTGTCATGCACTTACAAAATCAACACATTTAAGGCCTGTTTTCTTAAAAAATCAGTGATCTTCACTGCCTGATTGATATACGATATAAAGTGGGTCTCAGACTGTATAAGAAGCACTGGATTTAATTACATTTTTCCGCACCATGTCTTTAAATTATTTAACACAGTAGTTTCTGCACTCGCCTGCTGATCCTGATGGCACTTATACTCGGCTATTCTATAGTATATTTTGCCATCATGTGAACGGCGTTTGCTTTAAAAATTGCAAAAAAATTCCATATTGTTACATTTAAGTCATATTAAAAAATTCATATTAAAAATATGTAACACAAAGTCACTTTTAAAGACGTTGCTTTTAAATTTAAAAAGGCATCTGTGTTCAAAATCTCCATATGCACTGTAAAAAAAAGTTGACTCAACTCAAAATTGTTGTTTAGTTGAGCTTTCAACCCAAGTACTGCACTTGACTGATTTAAGTTGAGTCAACTCAAAAAAGCTCTGCAGCAAGTTGCCTTACAATTTTAAGTTGGGTCAATTTTTTTTACAGTGTGGTTACATTTGGTTACATTTAAAAAACAAATAGTCAAAAACGCAAAGTAATTTAAATGGTACATTTAAATTGAAAATGTAACTGAAATGAACATTGACTACGTTTACATGGACATCATTAGTGGGATTATTTGCCTTAATCTAATTAAGACACTAATAAGATGAAGGTGTTTACACGAGTTGCTTTTTGAATGTTCCTTTCATGATCCCATTTTATATGTTACAGCACATAGATCGATTAACGTCATAGCATCATCGCACTATCCGCATTTCCTCTGGAGTTTCATGTAATTTCGGGTGTTTCATTTGTAATTTGTCGACTTTAACTGCAGTTTAGCACTTTCACTTTTATTCGGGAACATTTTATGGAACCTATATAATGTATCCACTTTTGTGTGTGTGTGCGTGTGTGTGGACTATCCTGTCGCAAAATGCGGCGGAACGTCCTACATGACGGCAATAGTTCGATTAAGGTGTTTACATGTCTGTACTGCACTTCAATAATGCGACTAAGATCAGCATACTCCACATGTCTTAATCTGATTTCTCTTTAGTTCGATTATGACCTTAATCAGATTAAATTAATCAAAACTCGCTGTTTACATGGTAGACCCTTAATCAGAGTACTGTCTAAATCGCATTAAAATCGAATTATTGGTGTCCATGTAAACGTACTCACTGATTCTGAAACATTCTCTTTGTGTTCCAATCAAAAATAGCAGCAAGCAGCTTTAAAAAACACGATGGATAAAAAAATAAAACTAAACTCATGTTTATAACAAATTTAAAACAGTACACTTTAAAACAAATGACATTTTTTGATCAAACGATTGGGATTGTGTATATGTGACCCAACATTGGGTTATGACAACCCAGCAATTTATGGAGTGTAAAACTAATTTAAAAATGCAAAACTATGATAACCTTGCAGAAAATGTACATTTGTGGGGTCAAAAACCAGAAGCTTCTCAGATGTATCTTTGTTTGGTCTGATATGAGCCGCCTGGATTTCTCAGCGCGGCTCAATTGGTGAAGTTTATTTATAAATTAATTTCGAGAGGATCACGTGCTTATGATTGCTCGCAGCTGGTCCCGCATTATTCAATTTATGATTCACCAATCAGAAGACTCCTAAGCCACTATAAATACCCTAAGTTCCATATAACAGTCATCTTCGTTTTGAAGAATCCCCCCTTCCACTCCTACTCCTCCTCCTTTTCTAGATGGGTGACACGGTAGCTCAGTGGTAAGCACTGTTGCCTCACAGCAAGAACGTCACTGGTTCTAATCCTTACCAAGCCAGCCAACGTTTCTGTGTGCAGTTTACACATCCTCCTCGTGCTCATGTGGGTTTCCCCCGGGTTCCTTCCACTGTCCAAAAACATGCAACTTAAGTTAATTGACTAATCCAAATCAGCACCATAAACATGTGCCTAGTAAGTAGTTATCTCTTAAGAGCAATCACTATCTGTTCATTAGCTACTACAGCAGGGGAGTTCTCGAGATCTACCTGAGCTCAAACTCCCATCTCGCCCATCAAATGGGAGGGAGCCCCGGGCTCGAGGATCTCATGAGCTCAGAGCTCTCTCCCGGGACAGCATGCCAAACAAGCTTTATAATCTATCATCAGCCAAGTATGAACTCTTGAAATAGCAGGTTTTTTTTGCTTAAAATATGTTTTGTAATTATACGGATGGCATTGCCTTCAAAATTGTAAATATTTCCATATGGATACATTTCAATAAGAAAAGTTTAAATTAATATTACAAATGTAACGCAGTCAATTTTAAAAGCATCGCTTTTAAATTTAAAATGGCATCTGTGTTTAAAATCTCCACATGGTTACATTTAAATAAATTTGAAAAAGTCACAAATTCAAAATGGTAACACATCAAAGAAATTTTTATAAAAAAAATGTTACATTTAAATTAAAAATGTAACTGAAATAAAAGCGTCATTTCATGATTCTGAAACACACTCAAAAATAACAGCAAGCAGGTTAAAAAAGACATGATGGATATAACAAGATATGTATAGCTCATTTACAAATAGCACACTAAAAACTGCTGTCAGCATTATTTTCATTCAATTTAAATGACACTTTTTGACCAAGCGGTTTGGTTTAACAAGACTGGGTTAAAACAGCTAAGCATTTTTGGAGAGTATTAAAGAAAGAAAATAATTTATAAATGCAAAACTACAATAACATGCATTTTTTTGTAGCAAAAACCAAAAGTCTCTCAGATGTGTCTTTGTTTGGTCTGATATGAGCCGCCTGGATTTCTCTGCACAGCTCAATTGATAGCTGTTTTTTGTTCAAATATGTTTTGCAATTAAACAGATGCCATTGCCTTCAAAATTGTAAATATTTCCATATGGTTACATTTAAATAAGAAAAGTTCAAATTAATATTTAAAAAAATGTAACAAAGTCATTTCGATTTTAAAAATGTTGCTTTTAAATTTCAAATGGCATCTGTGTTCCAAATTTAAATATGGTTACATTTAAATTTTAAATGTAGCAAATTCAATAATGTACAGTAACACATCAAAGTCATTCAAATTCAAAAAGTTGCAATGAAATTTAAAATAAAACTGAAATGAAAGTGTCACTCATTACAAAACACACTCAGAAATAACAAAAGACATGATGGATAAAACAAGGTGTTTATAGCTCATTTTAAAATGCTGTTATAATTATTTTCATTCAATTTAAATCACTTTTTGACCAAATGTTTAAGTTTAACAATATGTGACCCAACATTGGGTTGGGACAGCTCAGCATTTTTGGAGTGTATTGAAGCAAAACGAATTTAAAAATGCAAAACTGCAAAATGTGAATTATTTTTTTGTTGTTGCTAAAAAAACAGAAGAGTCTCAGACATGTCTTTGTCTGGTCTGATCTCATATGAGCCTGCGGCAAACTGCAAGCAGGTTTAAAAAGACATGGTGGATAAAACAAACTAAAACTAAACTGATATTCATTTTCTTTCGGCTTAGTCCTTTTATTTATCAGAGGCTGCCACAGCAGAATGAACCGCCAACCATTCCAGCATATGTTTTACACAGCGGATGCCCTTCCAGTCTCAACCCAGTACCGGGAAACACCCATACACACTCATTCACACTCATACACTACAGCCAATTTAGTTGATCAATTCCCCTATAGCGCATGTGTTTGGACTGTGGGGGAAACCGGAGCACCCGGAGGAAACCCACACCAACACAGGGAGAACATGCAAACTCCACACAGAAACACCAACTAACCCAGCCAACAAGTGACCTTGCTGTGAGGCCACAGTGCTAACCACTGAGCTGCACCTAAACTGATGTTTATAGCTCAATAAATAATAGCACACTAAAAACTGCTGTCTTTATTATTTTCTTCAATTTAAATGCCTCTTTTTGACCAAGCGGTTGGGTTTAACAGCATTGGGTTAAGTCAGCTCTGCATTTCTGGAGTGTGTTGAAGCAAAAACTAATTTAAAAATGCTAAACTATAATATCGTGCATTTTTTTGGTGCTGCACAAAGCAGAAGAGTCTCAGATGTGTCTTTGTCTGGTGTGATATGAGCCGGCGGCGGCTGGATTTCTCTGCGGTTCGATCAATAGCTGGTTTTCCCTCTTCTGTCTTTCTCTTGTGTAAATGTGATTGGCCGCTGACCCTGGTGGCCCTCGGGCGTCTGTATTACCCATGAACCCCGGGCCGCCGCTCTATTCATCTCTGTAATTGTCTGTATGAATTATTTACCTGACTCCAAGGGTGAATATGAATTCAGTGTGTCTAACCATTACTCTCTGGTTCAATTATCAGAGAGGGGCATTATGGGAAATGACAGTAGAGATGATTACAGGATTCATGAGATGTAATATGCATGACCTCATGGCTCTGGAATACGTGTGTAAGACAAAACGTGACATTTTTTCAAATATTTCCCAAATGATGTTTATTAAAGCAATGCATAAAATTAAATTAGCCTTAAATTAGTTCTACGGTCAATATAATTAGTCGATTGTCTACAGAACAAACCACTGTTGTCCAATGACTTGCTTAATGAACCTAGATAAGCATAGCACTTTAAGCTGAATGTATTGAAATAAAAACTAATATAAAATGCAAAACTATGATAACCTTGCAGAAAATATTATTTAAATAAAAAGAACTAGTTTCCAGTCCAAATATCTAAATATTCATAAACCAAGAAACATTTTCTAAGTTTCTGTTTGTTTTAATTTAGCTTCAGTTGCCTTATTTTTATTTACTTTATTTTGTTTATTGTATTAAGTAAAATAATCTAAATTCATACCAAAAACAAGATTCTCTACATATAATCTGGCATATTATTTTTGCTTTCTTTTTTTCTGAAAACAAAAGGATATTACTTAGAATTAATGTAAATATAATTGACAATTATAGTAGTCTAGAAAAGGCTTTTTGATTTAGTAATTTTAGATATTTGAGCAAGAAAGTAAAAAAGTAAGTAAAGCATTTTTTTTGGTAGTGTTAAAACTATCATTTTAAAAACATGTAGAAACCTTCTCTTTTTTAAAACAGCACTTGAGACATTTTTGAGAAATAAAAAATAAAAATTCACAGGAAAATAATAATTTTAATTTATAATTTATATAATATATATAAAAAAATAATAATTTTAATTTATAATTTATAATTTTAAATAACCTCTGTGTGTATATTAAAGGGCACCTAGGTTACCCCTTTTCCAGATTTAATATAAGTCCTTTGTGTCCCCAGAACGTGTCTGTAAAGTTTCAGCTCAAAACACCCATCAGATTATCGATTAGAGCTTTCACTAGTTTGTGTTGTATAGCTTTCAACAGCTTTCTGCTGTTCTTGTGTACTGCGCCTTTAAGACTAGTCCTCCCCGCCCACCGTTCCCATGTGCCTGTCAGCGTGCCTCAGTCGCCGCCCTCGGCTGCCTCAGACAACAGACAGACATAAAGGAAGCAGATCTCACGTAACGTTTGTGAGGAACAACTACAGTAAGAACTTTACCAATGATTATTTGTGAGTGTTGTGGAGCTGCAACGATGAGTTACACACAATGTCCTTACAAAGTTCACGGACACACACCGACACACACATACAGCACGCGCATTTAGCTTTGCACTGTCTTTGCACGCAAATGTGACAGGATACAGGTTAATCTCTACTGCTGTATGGATATCTGTTATGTTAATGTACAAAATAAACCTGATTTAACGTCCACAAACCGGGATTGAAGCGTTGTCTTGTGTAATTGTTCTGACACGCGGCTGTGCTGATGAAGTAAATCTGAAGTAAATCGCTGTAATTCATTACACACATGCACTGTTTTAAAAGACTTTAAACTTGTGAAACTCACTCTTGATCACATTTGATGATGATTGATGATCCTAGCGAACTGAACAGACCTTTTATTCCCGGTTGCTTTGCGCACGTCCTGTCTTGTTGATAGGATTATAAACGTTACTACTGAGACATGTTAATACGCAGCTGTCAATCAATTCAGTGGGCGGGGGGACCGCAACTTGATGTAGGAGTGTGGTCCCCCCGCCCACCGAATTGATTGATACGTCTCAAAACCGCTCCAATTGGTCCACCGTTTTTATGTTGTTAAATTGAAAAAAAAGGACTGGGTGTGTTTATATCAGCCCAATATGACGCTCTATACACTATACCTGCACATGTCTGTACAAACAGCTTGAAAAGTAGATTTTTCACCATAGGTGCCCTTTAAGGGGTGTCAAAATGAATTGTTTCTTCAATGCACCGCAATGTAGACAATTCGGTATTGGTTCAGTAAAAGGTCATAACCGGTTATTACCAGGGCTTGACATTAACACCTGCCAACTCGCTAAATGCTGGTAGATTTTAGCTGTGGTGGGTAAGACAGCTGCTCCCACTAGCCACCTTGGCTGGTTGAAAATAATTTTTTAATTATTGCCAGTGCTGGCTCATCACTAAAGACCATTTGTCAATATGCGTGCAAATGTGCTCTTAGAATCGAGAAGCAGCACAAATTACAAAAATAATTGTTCGCGTGAGCAAAAGAAAGCAGGTGAATACCCAATGAGAGGATCACGCACTCCTCACTCACTGACGAGGGCTTTAGTGTCTCGCGCACAGTTGATGTGATGCACGCAAGTGTTTTAAAAGCTTGTTTTAAAAGTTTTAAAAGCAACCGTGCCTGGAAACGCAACTACTGTAGTGTGATCGGTTCTCTTTGAAACACACTAGAAAAAATGTGATGCTCGTGCACACACAGTCCTGCTACTTACGAGAGTTCGAGATTCTTTGTAAGCAGCAGCGGTCGTGGCTTTTGCTTTAACCATTTTTTGAACAGATTATTAATGGGCCTAAAGCAGTGGTGGGCAAACTTTTTAGACCCGAGGGCCACATCAAGTTTTGCAAACCAAGTGAAGGGCCACATGTCAAATCCTTCAAAAAATAACTTTTATTTATAGTGGCAGTATGCATGGAACGTAATATCGGACATAAACGTGTCACATTAACACACATTATTTTAATAGTTATTATTGAGTCATATTTACAAGTCAAACTAATTGCAACTGCTATTTTTATTTACTTATCAATCATCATCAAACAAAATAATCCCTTATTAAATATAATAATAATAATAATAATAATAATAACAATAACAACAATGTAGTTTTTACAGTGGAGAATAGAAAAGATATTGTCTGATAAAAATAAAAATAATTTGAATGTTTGCGTGAAAAATGCAGACTTAGGTTGTAGTCTTTAAAAACAGCTTTCTTGGCATATTAGACATACCGCTTTCTGTCCGATATTGGTGAAGACGTATTTTGTTGCCCATTCTTCTTTAAACACACGACATTCAGTCAATTTTTCTTTTTTTTGCCTGACTCTTTTTTAGTCATTAACGGTCGAGTGTATTTTAATATCCGAGAGTGTGTTCTAATTTTACTGGTTGCGCTAACTGTACCGCGTGCAATACTGCCATCAAATGGCGTTCTCTTGTATTTCATCTACTAATTCTGAAACCAAACCGTTACTCAGAAGCAGCATTTTAAAAACTCCCTTGCGGGCCGGATGAAAGAGTTTAGCGGGCCGCATATGGCCCACGGGCCGTAGTTTGCCCACCTCTGGCCTAAAGGCTGTTAACCGTGTGCGCGTGAACATCTTTTTACTATCGCACACAGAATGTTTTTTCCACCTGCTTTTTTTTGCTTATAGTTATTTTCGTTGATGGTTTACCTTAATTATCATCCTTTACAATAACAATGCTTTAATAGGAGATTAACTCTCCATTTAGGTATAGTTAAACTGGTGATCTGAGATCTTAAGCCAGGACGGATTACTGTGCATAGTTCATGAGAATATTTTTTTTAAATGTCAATTGTTTTTTAAAAAACATCTTTGTTGAATAAACAGTGTACGTACACAGTTACACTTAGCTTTTGACACATTTTTTTAAATTTGTGGCAAGGAAATAATTAGTTTGGTGTGGCCAGAGAAAAAAAAAGGTAAATGCTTAGTGTTGAACCCTGACATGTCATGTGAAATAAAACTAATTGCAACACCACGAAACCACAACCTATTTGCTCATGCGCATTGAGCAAGCTCATATACAACACACAAAAAAGTCAAATCAATGAGGAGGCATGTGGACATAACACAAGACCTAAATCAAGTAATTTCAGCCGGCCAAAGTCAAATTCTTGCATATAAAATATATTTTCCCAACAACAAAAATGTGGCATGTGAAAATGGCGAGTAATGTTGTAAAACTACTAGCCACAGAAGCAGGTGATCAAAAAAGTTAATGTCAAGCCCTGGTTATTATGTACTGACATCCTTTATCACATATGCGCTATGTTATGGTAGAATACTATGGCGAAGGAGGCGAGGGCAAGGCAAGGCAAGGCAAGTTCATTTCTATAGCACATTTCATACACAGTGGCAATTCAAAGTGCTTTACTGTACATAAACAGGAATGAAAGAGACAGTGCGAGTAATTCAATCGCTCCAACTACTTAAAAGCAGACAACTGTGTACAATTCACTGCTTGTGAGTTTCCTCTTCTCTATCGTTTTTAAAGCGATACTTGTGGTTTATTCCACCACATGTGGATACTTGAGTTTTCTTCACCATGTCTGTTACGCATCAGCTGTGATAACTATGCCTTATTATGTGCATATAGACTGCAACAGCGCATTCTTCATTGCCCGCGTCACTCAATGGTAAAACAGCGCAGCGCTGACAGTTTAAGAGCCAATTGCAGCCCTTTTTTGTTGACCGCATAAACAAAATGGCCAATCATAGACATTTAAGAACTCACTCAACAACGCTCAAAAAGCAAGTGAGATAATTTTACATATGTTTATTTGCTATAAAGGCTCATGTTCTGTGCATGTACTTGAGTTTAGTATTATGCATTTTAAAAGAGAGTTTTCCCAGGTCAAAATAAATACAGTACAGTATATCTGACTGCTTGTATAAAGGACAAAATTGTATTAAAAATAATATATAAATATAAATATATTTATAAATTGTAATTCAAGAATTCTTGTGCTGTGAAAAATATACAGTTGAAGTCAGAATTATTCGCCCCCCTTTTAAATATTTCCCAAACATTATTTAACAGAGCAAGGAAATTTTCACAGTGTCGTGATTACCAGCGATCTACTACCAGAGATCGCTGGTAAACCCACTCGCATTCATTTGGACTACAAATCGGCCATGTTCATGGACTACATATTCAGTCATGCCACACACACACCTGATACAAGTCACCAGTGATTGGAAACACACAGCTGAAGCTGCTCAGATACTGATTACATGCTCTATAAGTAGGCCCACACGGAATCTGCGTGCGCAGAATTCCGCAGATTTCCGCAGATTTTTAGCCCATCATCAATTCTGTTTATTTACTTGAGTAAATGTGTGTAAATCTGAATTTATTCAGTTTTTAAATGACACATATTTCACATATTAAGGTTTTAGTTTTGAGACTCTCAAAATAATTCCGCAGAAATCCGCAAATTTTTACCAAAATTCTCAGCAGAAATTGCAAAAAACGTCCACAGATTCCGTCTGGCCCTAACTATAAGTACTTCACAAACACAAACACTGTTGCTGAGTCTTGTTATCTGTTTAGGTGACATTACAACGCGCTTTCCTGGTTTGTTTGCCTGTGTTTTGATCCTTGTCTTGGTTATCTGTGTATTCCTGTCTGCTGCCTGCCTTTGACAATTTGCCTGCTATTTTGACTACGACTCTGGATTGCCCGTATACATCTGTTTGCTCCTGTATTGACAACTGCTTACCTGACCTTGCTATTAAACCTGCATGTGGATCCGCACCTCTGTTGTCAGTGTCACATCCCTGGTTACACACAGTATGTCTGATAATGTTTTTTCTTCTGGAGAAAGTCTTATTTGTTTTATTTCAGCTAGAATAAAAGCAGTTTTTAATTTTTTAAAAGCCATTTTAAGGTCAATATTATTAGTCCCTTTAAGCTAATTTTTTTTCCGATAGTCTACAGAACAAACCATCATTATACAATAACTTGCCTAATTACCCAAATCAGCCTAATTAACCTAATTAAGCCTTTAAATGTCACTTTAAGCTGTATAGAAGCGTCTTGAAGAATATCTAGTCTAATATTATTTACTGTCATCATGACAAAGAGAAAATAAATCAGTTATTAGAGATGAGTTATTAAAACTATTATGATTAGAAATGTGTTGAAAAAATCTGCTCTCAGTTAAACAGAAATTGGGGGAAAAAAAAAAAACAGGGGGGCTAATAATTTAGGGGGCTAATAATTCTGACTTCAACTGTATATATACTTGTGGATGGAAAGCATCGTCAATGCACTGGTGATGCACCGAGATATCGAATTGAACCAAATCGATGACTTGATAATCATAACCAAAGCAAACCATGAGACCAGTGTAGATTTACACCCCTAATGTATATATATATATATATATATATATATATAGAGAGAGAGAGAGAGAGAGAGAGAGAGAGAGAGAGAGAGAGAGAGAGAGAGACTTTTGAGATATAATATGCATGATCACATGAGTCAGTAATATGTGTGTACTGTAGATACTGTACATCTATCAGGAAATATCTTTGCATTAATGCAGGATGTCTTCATTCAAACCCGATGCACTGCAGAAAAGCAGAGTAAAGCAGACGCTCACCAGAAAGATCCTCTCCAGCTGATCCTGAATGTCCTTCATTCCCGGGAAAGCAGCGACGCCCTGGATCATTTCCACGAAGATGCAGCCCACACCCCTGAAAAACAACCAGCACTCACTGTCACCTGAGGCACACATATCACAAGAGCTGTATTACTTTATTTATTACGCTATTACTGTACTGTATTTATTACTGTATGAAAGAGCGGAGTTTCAGAGTGAGGTCTTTGATCAGAGATTTTTCAGCTTTTTTCTGTCCGCTGAACTCATTTGAGATTAAATAAATAAGAATGTGAAGTGCATCTATTAAAGGCTCATTTCTCAAACATTCAACAACACATTTACAGTATGTTTATGCTTCTCTGGTGGAGTTATGAAAGAAAGAATTTAGCCAAATTGAATTTGCAAATTCCATGTGCATATCATTAAATGACACAATATCATATGATTCATCCGCCATTCTTTAATAACACATAATGGTGACTACATTATTGCACTCCTCTGTTCACACAGAATAAACTAGTGCTCGGAGCTTTTATATATATACATCTGAATGCAGAGCTATAATATCCTGACAGACAGTGAGCGTGTGGCCTTTATTCTCCAGCAGACCATTGTTTCCTGACACTTTTCCAGTCCAGCGAACACACACACACTCACACACACACACACACACACACACGCATGTCCTTCTCTGACAGCAAGAGTCACGAAAACACGCAAACAGCAGAGAGACACAAAACTCAAGCAGCCACTGGTGATAATCTGACAGGGTTTCAGTTTCTACACTCCTCTGACTGGCAGGACAGAAAATGTCCATGTATAGGCGTCTATATTTTGATGTTATACGCCAAACTTTATGGTTTTTCTCCCATTTATATTTGGATGACGTACACCAAACTTTGCGGTATTACTCCCATTTATATTTCGCTGACGTATGCCAAACTTTACGGTTTTACTCCCATTTATATTTCGCTGACGTACGCCAAACTTCACGTTTTTTCTCCCATTTATATTTTGCTGACGTACACCAAACTTTACGGTTTTACTCCCATTTATATTTCGCTGACGTACACCAAACTTTACGGTTTTACTCCCATTTATATTTCGCTGACATACGCCAAACTTTACGGTTTTACTCCCATTTATATTTTGCTGACGTACACCAAACTTTACGGTTTTACTCCCATTTATATTTCGCTGACGTACACCAAACTTTACGGTTTTACTCCCATTTATATTTCGCTGACGTACACCAAACTTTACGGTTTTACTCCCATTTATATTTCGCTGACGTACGCCAAACTTCACGTTTTTTCTCCCATTTATATTTCGCTGACGTACGCCAAACTTTACGGTTTTACTCCCATTTATATTTTGCTGACGTACGCCAAACTTCACGTTTTTTCTCCCATTTATATTTCGCTGACGTACGCCAAACTTTACGGTTTTACTCCCATTTATATTTTGCTGACGTACACCAAACTTTACGGTTTTACTCCCATTTATATTTCGCTGACGTACACCAAACTTTACGGATTTACTCCCATTTATATTTCGCTGACGTACGCCAAACTTCACGTTTTTTCTCCCATTTATATTTCGCTGACGTATGCCAAACTTTACGGTTTTAATCCCATTTATATTTCGCTGACGTACGCCAAACTTTACGGTTTTACTCCCATTTATATTTCGCTGACGTACGCCAAACTTTATGGTTTTTCTCCCATTTATATTTCGCTGACGTATGCCAAACTTTACGGTTTTACTCCCATTTATATTTCGCTGATGTACGCCAAACTTTACGGTTTTAATCCCATTTATATTTCGCTGACGTACGCCAAACTTTACGGTTTTACTCCCATTTATATATCGCTGACGTACGCCAAACTTTATGGTTTTTCTCCCATTTATATTTCGCTGACGTATGCCAAACTTTACGGTTTTAATCCCATTTATATTTCGCTGACGTACGCCAAACTTTACGGTTTTACTCCCATTTATATTTCGCTGACGTACGCCAAACTTTACGGTTTTACTCCCATTTATATTTCGATGACGTACACCAAACTTTACGTTTTTTCTCCCATTTATATTTCGATGACGTACGCCAAACTTTACGGTTTTACTCCCATTTATATTTCGATGACGTACGCCAAACTTTACGGTTTTACTCCCATTTATATTTCGCTGACGTATGCCAAACTTTACGGTTTTACTCCCATTTATATTTCGATGACGTACGCCAAACTTTACGATTTTACTCCCATTTATATTTTGCTGACGTATGCCAAACTTTACGGTTTTACTCCCATTTATATTTCGCTGACGTACGCCAAACTTCACGGTTTTTCTCCCATTTATATTTCGCTGACGTACACCAAACTTTACGATTTTACTCCCATTTATATTTCGCTGACGTACACCAAACTTTAAGGTTTTACTCCCATTTATATTTCGCTGACGTACACCAAACTTTACGGTTTTACTCCCATTTATATTTCGATGACGTACGCCAAACTTTACGGTTTTACTCCCATTTATATTTCGCTGACGTACGCCAAACTTTACGGTTTTACTCCCATTTATATTTCGATGACGTATGCCAAACTTTACGGTTTTACTCCCATTTATATTTCGCTGACGTACACCAAACTTTAAGGTTTTACTCCCATTTATATTTCGATGACGTATGCCAAACTTTACGGTTTTACTCCCATTTATATTTCGCTGACGTACACCAAACTTTACGGTTTTACTCCCATTTATATTTCGATGACGTATGCCAAACTTTACGGTTTTACTCCCATTTCTATTTCGCTGACGTACGCCAAACTTTACGATTTTACTCCCATTTATATTTCGCTGACGTACTCCAAACTTTTACGGTTTTACTCCCATTTATATTTCGCTGACGTACACCAAACTTTGCGGTTTTACTCCCATTTATATTTCGCTGACGTACGCCAAACTTCACAGTTTTTCTCCCATTTATATTTCGCTGACGTATGCCAAACTTTACGGTTTTACTCCCATTTATATTTTGCTGACCTACACCAAACTTTACGGTTTTACTCCCATTTATATTTCGATGACGTACACCAAACTTTACGGTTTTACTTCCATTTCTATATCGCTGACGTACGCCAAACTTTACGGTTTTTCTCCCATTTATATTTCGCTGACGTACGGCAAACTTTACGGTTTTTCTCCCATTTATATTTCGCTGACGTACGCCAAACTTTACGATTTTACTCCCATTTATATTTTCGCTGACGTACGCCAAACTTTACGATTTTACTCCCATTTATATTTCGCTGACATATGCCAAACTTTACGGTTTTACTCCCATTTATATTTCGCTGACGTACGCCAAACTTTACGTTTTTTCTCCCATTTACATTTCGCTGACGTACGCCAAACTTTACGGTTTTACTCCCATTTATATTTTGTTGACGTACACCAAACTTTACGGTTTTACTCCCATTTATATTTTGCTGACGTACACCAAACTTTACGGTTTTACTCCCATTTATATTTCGCTGACGTACGCCAAACTTTACGGTTTTACTTCCATTTATATTTCGATGACGTACACCAAACTTTACGGTTTTACTCCCATTTATATTTTGCTGACGTACACCAAACTTCACGGTTTTACTCCCATTTATATTTCGCTGACGTACGCAAAACTTTACGGTTTTACTTCCATTTATATTTCGCTGACGTACGCCAAACTTTACGGTTTTACTCCCATTTATATTTCGATGACGTACACCAAACTTTACGGTTTTACTCCCATTTATATTTCGATGACGTACACCAAACTTTACGGTTTTACTCCCATTTATATTTCGCTGACGTACGCCAAACTTTACGGTTTTATTCCCATTTATATTTCGCTGACGTACACCAAACTTTACGGTTTTACTTCCATTTATATTTCGCTGACGTACGCCAAACTTTACGGTTTTACTTCCATTTATATTTCGCTGACGTACACCAAACTTTACGTTTTTTCTCCCATTTATATTTCGATGACGTACGCCAAACTTTACGGTTTTACTCCCATTTATATTTCGATGACGTACGCCAAACTTTACGGTTTTACTCCCATTTATATTTCGCTGACGTATGCCAAACTTTACGGTTTTACTCCCATTTATATTTCGATGACGTACGCCAAACTTTACGATTTTACTCCCATTTATATTTTGCTGACGTATGCCAAACTTTACGGTTTTACTCTCATTTATATTTCGCTGACGTACGCCAAACTTCACGGTTTTTCTCCCATTTATATTTCGCTGACGTACACCAAACTTTACGATTTTACTCCCATTTATATTTCGCTGACGTACACCAAACTTTAAGGTTTTACTCCCATTTATATTTCGCTGACGTACACCAAACTTTACGGTTTTACTCCCATTTATATTTTGCTGAAGTACACCAAACTTTAAGGTTTTACTCCCATTTATATTTCGATGACGTACGCCAAACTTTACGGTTTTACTCCCATTTATATTTCGCTGACGTACGCCAAACTTTACGGTTTTACTCCCATTTATATTTCGATGACGTATGCCAAACTTTACGGTTTTACTCCCATTTATATTTCGCTGACGTACACCAAACTTTAAGGTTTTACTCCCATTTATATTTCGATGACGTATGCCAAACTTTACGGTTTTACTCCCATTTATATTTCGCTGACGTACACCAAACTTTACGGTTTTACTCCCATTTATATTTCGATGACGTATGCCAAACTTTACGGTTTTACTCCCATTTCTATTTCGCTGACGTACGCCAAACTTTACAATTTTACTCCCATTTATATTTCGCTGACGTACTCCAAACTTTTACGGTTTTACTCCCATTTATATTTCGCTGACGTACACCAAACTTTGCGGTTTTACTCCCATTTATATTTCGCTGACGTACGCCAAACTTCACAGTTTTTCTCCCATTTATATTTCGCTGACGTATGCCAAACTTTACGGTTTTACTCCCATTTATATTTTGCTGACCTACACCAAACTTTACGGTTTTACTCCCATTTATATTTCGATGACGTACACCAAACTTTACGGTTTTACTTCCATTTCTATATCGCTGACGTACGCCAAACTTTACGGTTTTTCTCCCATTTATATTTCGCTGACGTACGGCAAACTTTACGGTTTTTCTCCCATTTATATTTCGCTGACGTACGCCAAACTTTACGATTTTACTCCCATTTATATTTCGCTGACGTACGCCAAACTTTACGATTTTACTCCCATTTATATTTCGCTGACATATGCCAAACTTTACGGTTTTACTCCCATTTATATTTCGCTGACGTACGCCAAACTTTACGTTTTTTCTCCATTTACATTTCGCTGACGTACGCCAAACTTTACGGTTTTACTCCCATTTATATTTGTTGACGTACACCAAACTTTACGGTTTTACTCCCATTTATATTTTGCTGACGTACACCAAACTTTACGGTTTTACTCCCATTTATATTTCGCTGACGTACGCCAAACTTTACGGTTTTACTTCCATTTATATTTCGATGACGTACACCAAACTTTACGGTTTTACTCCCATTTATATTTTGCTGACGTACACCAAACTTCACGGTTTTACTCCCATTTATATTTCGCTGACGTACGCAAAACTTTACGGTTTTACTTCCATTTATATTTCGCTGACGTACGCCAAACTTTACGGTTTTACTCCCATTTATATTTCGATGACGTACACCAAACTTTACGGTTTTACTCCCATTTATATTTCGATGACGTACACCAAACTTTACGGTTTTACTCCCATTTATATTTCGCTGACGTACGCCAAACTTTACGGTTTTATTCCCATTTATATTTCGCTGACGTACACCAAACTTTACGGTTTTACTTCCATTTACATTTCGCTGACGTACGCCAAACTTTACGGTTTTACTTCCATTTATATTTCGCTGACCTACGCCAAACTTCACGGTTTTTCTCCCATTTATATTTCGCTGACGTATGCCAAACTTTACGGTTTTACTCCCATTTATATTTTGCTGACCTACACCAAACTTTACGGTTTTACTCCCATTTATATTTCGATGACGTACACCCAAACTTTACGGTTTTACTTCCATTTCTATATCGCTGACGTACGCCAAACTTTACGTTTTTCTCCCATTTATATTTCGCTGACGTACGGCAAACTTTACGGTTTTTCTCCCATTTATATTTCGCTGACGTACGCCAAACTTTACGATTTTACTCCCATTTATATTTCGCTGACGTACGCCAAACTTTACGATTTTACTCCCATTTATATTTCGCTGACCTACACCAAACTTTACGGTTTTACTCCCATTTATATTTCGCTGACGTACGCCAAACTTTACGTTTTTTCTCCCATTTACATTTCGCTGACGTACGCCAAACTTTACGGTTTTACTCCCATTTATATTTTGTTGACGTACACCAAACTTTACGGTTTTACTCCCATTTATATTTTGCTGACGTACACCAAACTTTACGGTTTTACTCCCATTTATATTTCGCTGACGTACGCCAAACTTTACGGTTTTACTTCCATTTATATTTCGATGACGTACACCAAACTTTACGGTTTTACTCCCATTTATATTTTGCTGACGTACACCAAACTTTACGGTTTTACTCCCATTTATATTTCGCTGACGTACGCCAAACTTTACGGTTTTACTTCCATTTATATTTCGCTGACGTACGCCAAACTTTACGGTTTTACTCCCATTTATATTTCGATGACGTACACCAAACTTTACGGTTTTACTCCCATTTATATTTCGATGACGTACACCAAACTTTACGGTTTTACTTCCATTTATATTTCGCTGACGTACGCCAAACTTTACGGTTTTACTTCCATTTATATTTCACTGACCTACGCCAAACTTTATGGTTTTTCTCCCATTTATATTTCGATGACGTACGCCAAACTTTACGGTTTTACTCCAATTTATATTTCGATGACGTATGCCAAACTTTACGGTTTTACTCCCATTTATATTTTGCTGACGCACACCAAACTTTGCAGTTTTACTTCCATTTATATTTCGATGACGTACACCAAACTTTACGGTTTACTCCCATTTATATTTCGCTGACGTATACCAAACCTTGAGGTTTTACTCCTATTTATATTTCGCTGACGTATGCCAAACTTTGCGCTTTTACTCCCATTTATATTTCGCTGACGTACGCCAAACTTTACGGTTTTACTGCCATTTATATTTCGATGACGTATGCCAAACTTTACAGTTTTACTCCCATTTATATTTCGCTGACGTACACCAAACTTTACGGTTTTACTCCCATTTTTATTTCGATGACGTACGCCAAACTTTACAGTTTTACTCCCATTTATATTTCGATGACGTATTCCAAACTATATGGTTTTACTCCCATTTATATTTCGATGACGTGTGCCAAACTTTACGGTTTTACTCCCATTTATATTTTGCTGACGTACACCAAACTTTACGGTTTTACTCCCATTTATATTTTGCTGACGTACACCAAACTTTACGGTTTTACTCCCATTTATATTTCGATGACGTATGCCAAACTTTACGGTTTTATTCCCATTTATATTTCGATGGCGTACACCAAACTTTGCGGTTTTACTTCCATTTATACTTCGATGACGTATGCCAAACTTTGTGGTTTTACTCCTATTTATATTTCGCTGACGTACACCAAACTTTGCAGTTTTACTCCCATTTATATTTCGCTGACGTATGCCAAACTTTGCGCTTTTACTCCCATTTATATTTGGATGACGTACGCCAAACTTTACGGTTTTATTCCCATTTATATTTCGCTGACGTATGGCAAACTTTACGGTTTTACTCCCATTTATATTCCGCTGACGTACGACAAACTTTGCGGTTTTACTCCCATTTATATTTGGATGACGTACGCCAAACTTTACGTCTGTATAGGCATCTGTATTCTGATGAAGTACACCAAACTTTACGGTTTTATTCCCATTTATATTTCGATGACGTATGCCAAACTTTACAGTTTTACTCCTTTATATTTCGATGATGTACGCTAAACTTTACAGTTTTATTCCCATTTATACTTCGATGAAAAACGCCTAACTCTACGGTTTTACTCCCATTTATATTTCGATGACGTACACCAAACTTTACGGTTTTACTCCCATTTATATTTGGATGACGTATGCCAAACTTTACGGTTTTATTTCTATTTCAATGATATTCACCAAACCTTACGCATGTATAGGCATCTATATTTCGATGATGAACGCCAAACTTTATGGTTTGTATTCCCATTTATATTTGGATGACGTACGCCAAACTTTACGGTTTTATTCTCATTTATATTTCGATGGCGTACGCCAAACTTTACGGTTTTACTCCCATTTATATTTTGATGACGTACGCCAAACTTTACGTCGGTATAGGTATCTATATTCTGATGAAGTACACCAAGCTTAACGGTTTTATTCCTATTTATATTTTGATGACATACACTAAACTTTACTGTTTCATTTCCATTTATATTTCAATGACGCACGCCAAACTTTACTATTTTATTTATGTTTCAATGATATTCGCCAAACTTTATGCTTGTATAGGCATCTATATTTCGATGATGTAGGCCAAACTTTAATGTTTTATTTTCATTTATATTTCGATGACATACGGCAAACATTACCATTTTATTTCTATTTATATTTCAATAATATTCACCAAATTTTACGGTTTAATTTCCATTTATATTTCAATGATGTATGCCAAACTTTACGGTATTATTCCCATTTTTATTTCGGTGGCGTTGGACAAACTTTACAATTTAATTTCTATTAATAATTCAAAGATGTACTCCAAAGTTTACAGTCTCATTCCAATTTATATTTCAGAGACGAACGGCAAACTTTACGGTTGTATTTCTATCTATATTTCAATGACGACACCAAAATTTACATTTTTATTCCTGTGTATATTTCGATGATATGCACCAAACTTTATGATTGTATTTCTGTCTATATTCTGATGATGTACACCAAACATTATAGTTTTATTGCTGCCTATGATAACCATAACATTTCAGAGGTCTTGCAAATAAGAAAAGTAGAGTTTAATCAAATACATGATGTGCCGTTATTCAGGATGATTTACATTAAATCGAGTTGTCCTGGTTGTTATGCACTGCAGGATGCTCGTGTTTCATTTAAGGTTTGATTCTTACCTTATTCAAATATGATTTATGATTTTAATTCCGTATGCAAATGTTGCTATATGACAGATCTGATCTAGCACTACATCCATGTCAAGTTGAAGAACATTACTGATTATTATTCCGGCATGTTCCGTGACACCAGATGGAAATAGCAGCACATAATTTCACCCTTATTAAGGTTTTTTTTTTTTCCTGGCAGAATGCAATTTATATCATATTTCAGGATATAATTTAAACTCAAAAACTGTGTGGTGTTCACTATCAATCTGAAGGGTGTCTAACTGAGATTACATGACATTTTTGTGACATTTGAGTGGCATTCAGCTCATCTGCAGCAGTGTGAAAGGTCTGCTGAACTGAGACGAGCTGGTCCAGCACACACACACATACACACACAATTGTGGCCACGCACATGCATGCACAAACCCATGCACGCAAATACAAACACATCGGGAAACACTGGTAAACACTCTCCAATTGTAACATCCCCGGCTCGTCCTCACTCACCCAATCCAGCTTCACCACTCCACACCAGTCCCATCCAATCCCGAGAACCTTCCCCTGATTATTAATTACCCGCACCTGTTCACTATTAGCCCGGACACTATATAATCTCACCTCCTCCGTTCACTCATCGTCCGGTATTGAAGTCGTATGGTTGTCTTCACCCAAGCTCCCTCGTCTTCTCTTCTTCCACGGATGTTCCTCCTGAGTCTTCGTAATCATCGCACTGATAAAGGGAAGTGTCTTTATTGTCTTACCTCATCTGAAGATCTATATTCACCTGCCTGCACTTTGTGCACACTGCCACCAACGGAGGTGTGAGGAGTGTTAACCCCGTCTTGACTTTTGCCAGGTTTACCTGGCGAAGATGTATGAGGTGTTCCTCGGATGATCTTCCTTTGCCCAGCACTGTGTGATACCTTTTATGATTTACGTTGAATAAACTAAATGAAAAGATAACCATCTCTGACTTCTTTGTATACCAGCGTGACAGAATACCGGACCAAACAACAACAACAACATGGAAGCTAACGCTACGTTAACCGGAAGTGAGTTGCCTTCCGCATCCATGAGCGCTAGCTCCAACCTGGTGGTGACACCGAGTACTCCACTAGCTCGACCAATGAGTTACTCTGGGGATCCGAGCACCTGCAATGGGTTTCTACTACAATGTTCTTTATATATTGAAGCCAACCTTGTGCAATTCCCTAACGAACTTTCCAAAGTTGCATTTGTTATCTCCCTTCTCTCAGGTCGAGCGTTACAATGGGCAGATGCGTTGTGGAGTACTCGTAGCCCAGTGATAACCACCATCCAATCCTTCGTCACTCACTTTAAGGAGGTATTTTCAGTTCCACTTACCCCTTTATCAGTGCACGACGAACTCATGAATTTATCACAAGGGAGGATGTCTATTCACGAATATACGTTGCAGTTTCGGACACTTGCCGCCAGCAGTGGGTGGAACCCTGTGGCGCTACTGGCTGCTTACCGTAAAGGCTTGAAACCCTCCCTCCGTAAACAGATGGTCATTTATGATGACAATGCGAACCTTGAATCCTTTATCAAGAAGACTATTAGTGTGTGCCAGCACTTATCTGCTTGTTCTTCTCTCTTTGATGATTCTCCATCACCGCTCAAATCTCCCACGATTATGCAGGACCCAGAAGAACCTATGGTTACGGACTCCTACCGGCTTGATGCCACGGAACGTCAGCGACGTATTCAACATCAGCTCTGCCTTTACTGTGGAGAATCAACTCACCGGATAGCCACCTGTCCCATCCGCCCACCTCGACTAGTGGTGAGTAAAGTCATCCTCACACCCACAGTATCCACCATACCTCATATTTCTGCAGAGTTGGTAATCCACGATCAAACTTTTCCCGTACATGTTTTGCTGGACTCCGGAGCCGCTGGGAACTTCATATCCTCCACCTTCATCACCCGCTATAACATTCCTTCAGTGAGGAATGAAGTCCAGTACCGCATCACCACCATCCAGAGCTCACCACTAGGAGAAGGAAAAATCAATCGTCGTACCAAGCCTCTCACCCTTCGTCTGAATCAGAATCATCAAGAGAAACTTACCCTCCTTATTCTTCCTCGTGCTAATGTGGATGTCATCTTGGGACGACCGTGGCTTATTCAGCACCAACCCAGTATTAACTGGGAAACTGGCGATATCCTCGAGTGGGGATCCAGCTGCAACAGTAATGGTCATATTACCCCCTCTACTGGTCACTCCACGTCATTACCCCTGCAGAGTACCAGCATACAAGCCACTTCTCCTTCCAGCCATCCCATTCCCTCAGCATA
The DNA here is from genome assembly GCA_903798195.1 of Danio kyathit. Taxonomy (NCBI): domain Eukaryota; kingdom Metazoa; phylum Chordata; class Actinopteri; order Cypriniformes; family Danionidae; genus Danio; species Danio kyathit. The sequence continues at coordinate 70,605,708 of LR812534.1, forward strand.
TCATGAGTACCTTGACGTCTTCAGCAAAGAACAAGCCACCCAATTACCCCCTCATCGGTCCTGGGATTGCTGTATTGATCTGTTGCCCGATGCCAAGTTGCCACACGGAAGGATTTATCCTTTGTCCCGTCCTGAGCATGAAGCTATGCACAACTACATCAGTGAAGCTCTCCAGAATGGGTTTATCCGACCATCTACGTCTCCTGCCGCCTCCAGCTTCTTCTTTGTCGCCAAGAAAGATGGAGGACTCAGACCATGCATAGATTACCGAGTACTTAATGCTGCTACCGTCAAGTTTGCCTACCCTCTGCCTCTAGTCCCTGCTGCTTTGGAAGAACTGAGAGAGGCTAAGGTATTCAGCAAACTAGACCTCCGGAGTGCATACAATCTCATCCGCATCCGCCAGGGGGACGAGTGGAAAACGGCCTTTGTTACACCTTCCGGCCACTACGAGTACCTCGTCATGCCCTACGGACTGGCAAATAGTCCCTCAATCTTCCAAAGTTTCATGAACGAGATCTTCAGAGACTTCCTTCATCGTTTCACTATTGTCTATATTGATGACATCCTTATTTACTCCCGTAATCTTGAAGAGCATCAAGCCCATGTGACCCAAGTACTTCAACGTTTGCGTCAAAACCACCTATTCCTCAAACCCGAAAAGTGTGAATTCCATCAGACCACGATATCCTTCCTCGGGTATGTCATCACCCCACAAGGAGTGAGTATGGAACGGTGCAAGGTAGACGCAGTATCGAATTGGGAATACCCGAAAACCATAAAAGAACTTCAGCGTTTTCTGGGATTCGCCAACTTCTATCGACGGTTCATTAAGAACTACAGTGTCTTATCAGCTCCTCTCACTTCCTTGCTCCGAGGAGGAAAGAAAGTACTCACCTGGACCCCTGAGACGTACCGAGCCTTCGATCACCTTAAGTCAAAGTTTGCCACAGCACCCGTTTTACGTCATCCGAATCCCAACCTCCCATTCGTCGTTGAAGTGGACGCCGCAGACACTGGAGTAGGTGCTATACTCTCACAATGGTCTGGTGAACCCAAAGCCCTCCATCCTTGTGCGTACTACTCGCGGAAATTGTCTACTGCAGAACAAAACTATGGGATCGGTGACCGCGAGCTATTAGCCATCAAACTGGCACTCGAAGAGTGGCGTCACTGGCTTGAAGGAGCCCAACACCCCTTCACCGTCATCACGGACCATAAAAATCTCCAATACATCCGAGATGCTAAACGTCTGAATGCTCGCCAAGCTCGTTGGTCTCTCTTCTTCGCTCGTTTCCAGTTTACCATCACCTACCAACCTGGGCACAAGAATGTCAAAGCCGATGCCCTATCCAGACTTTACTCACCTGAGCCTCGTAACGATTCCCCTGAAACTATTCTTCCTCCTTCCATCTCTGTGGCCCCCATATTATGGCAAATCGATGAAGAGATCCGATTAGCCACCTTAGAAGAACCAGTTCCCCCTGGTCTCCCTCCAGGCTTGTGCTATGTACCCACGAGATTGCGCATACCACTCCTCACTAGCACACACACCTCCCTCGGCTCAGGACACCCAGGTAGCAGGCGAACCCTCTCGCTTCTCCGAGAAAGGTATTGGTGGCCTAAAATGGCCCATGATGTCACCCAGTACGTTAAGGGTTGCTCGGTCTGTGCCATCACTACCACTCCACGCCATCTACCTGAAGGGAAACTGCTGCCGTTGCCCACTCCCCGCCGACCCTGGACACACCTTGGTGTGGATTTTGCTACCGATCTACCCCCCTCTCAAGGATACACCACGATCTTGGTGGTTGTAGATCGGTTTTCCAAATCCTGCAAACTAATACCTCTCAAAGGTCTTCCCACAGCCCTTGAAACAGCTGAGGCCCTGTTCCATCACGTCTTCAGAAACTATGGTCTCCCCGAAGACATCGTGTCGGATAGAGGTCCACAGTTTATCTCCAGGGTCTGGCGGGCGTTCTTCCACCTTTTGGGCACCACCATCAGTCTATCTTCTGGCTATCATCCGCAAACCAACGGTCAGACCGAGCGTAAAATCCAAGAGATTTCCCGGTTTTTACGCTCCTACTGCCATGCTCATCAAAACACCTGGAGCCAGTATCTTCCGTGGGCTGAGTATGCACAAAATTCTCTTCGTCAATCCTCTACTGGACTAACCCCTTTTCAATGTGTCCTAGGCTACCAACCATCCTTGTTCCCCTGGAATGGGGAAGCATCAGAAGTGCCCGCGGTTGATCACTGGTTCCAGGAAAGCGAGAGGGTCTGGGACTCAGCGCACGTCCATCTTCAGCGGGCAGTCCGGAGGTACACTGAGCAAGCCAACCGTCACCGACTACCTAATCCCATATACCAACCAGGAGATAAGGTATGGCTCTCTACCCGAGACATTCGCCTCCGGCTGCCCTGCAGAAAGCTGAGTCCCCGCTACCTGGGACCATTCACTATTCACTCCCAGATCAATCCTGTCACCTACCGTCTGAACCTTCCACCACAGTACCGTATAGCATCATCCTTTCATGTTTCCCTCCTCAAACCCTACACTAATCCTGTATCTCCTCCCTCTGCAGAACCCGAACCACCCCCCCCTCCCGACCAAACGGAAGTCATCGGTGATAACATCTACCAGGTCAAGGAAATCCTCAACTCCCGGCGGCGGGACGGTCAGCTCCAGTACCTTGTAGACTGGGAGGGCTTTGGCCCTGAGGAGAGATCCTGGATCCCCCGCGATGACATCTTAGATCCATCTCTCCTCGAAGAATTCCATCAGAGATATCCCGATCGTCCAGCTCCACGAGGGCGTGGCCGTCCCCGCCGTCGATCTAGGGTGCCAGGAGTCACCCGTGGAGGGGGGGGTACTGTAACATCCCCGGCTCGTCCTCACTCACCCAATCCAGCTTCACCACTCCACACCAGTCCCATCCAATCCCGAGAACCTTCCCCTGATTATTAATTACCCGCACCTGTTCACTATTAGCCCGGACACTATATAATCTCACCTCCTCCGTTCACTCATCGTCCGGTATTGAAGTCGTATGGTTGTCTTCACCCAAGCTCCCTCGTCTTCTCTTCTTCCACGGATGTTCCTCCTGAGTCTTCGTAATCATCGCACTGATAAAGGGAAGTGTCTTTATTGTCTTACCTCATCTGAAGATCTATATTCACCTGCCTGCACTTTGTGCACACTGCCACCAACGGAGGTGTGAGGAGTGTTAACCCCGTCTTGACTTTTGCCAGGTTTACCTGTTCCTCGGATGATCTTCCTTTGCCCAGCACTGTGTGATACCTTTTATGATTTACGTTGAATAAACTAAATGAAAAGATAACCATCTCTGACTTCTTTGTATACCAGCGTGACACCAATAAACACATCTATAAGATATTTATTCATTCATTCATATTCGGCTTACTTCTTTATTAATCTGGGGTCGCCACAGCAGAATGAACCGCCAACTTATCCAGCATATGTTTTACGTAGCGCTGGGAAACGCCCATACATTCTTGCATACACTCATACACTTCAGCCAATTTAGTTAGTCAATTCCCCTATAGTGCATGTGTTTGGACTGTGGGGGAAACCAGAGCCAACATAGGGAGAACATGCAAACTCCACACAGAAACGCCAACAGACTTATTCAGTTACTTATTAACTGACTTATTACTCGCTTTCGCTCTCACTCTTTCTTTGACTTCTGTGGGTCTCTGTGAGGACAGTCTCTTATGCGAGCACTAGTCTGAGAGAATGTGGTTCTTGCTCTTGTCTAAAATCTATTGAGATTGCAATGCGTTTGTTTGTGAACTTGTTAACTGATACTCTTGAGTAATACCTCAGAGAGGGTGTAGAAGTGAGCAAGTCGCGCGATTTACACACACAACACTCAAATTCAAGTTTGTATTATTTCATTGGATTCAGGAGAGTGTGCTGCTTTGTGTATGCGTTGTTTGTAGTTAGAATAGTTTAGTTAAGACGTTTGATAAGTTGAAGATGTTTCTTTTCATGCTTTTCTTTTGACATTTAGTTTAGTTTGTTTAATGCAGTTAGTATGTTTAATTATATTTCTTTCTTTGATTTAAGCATCACTAACTACCTGCTCTACAACTGGTAAATTATCATTTATTCATTGTAAATATCTTTCACTGTACAATATATATATATATATATATATATATATATATATATATATATATATATATATATATATATATATATATATCAGTGTTTCCTCTAGGATTTTTTCCAGCTGTGGCGGCAGGACTGGTAGACACAGATCTACCAACTACCTATGGCGATAATGGCGTTATTTCAATGACAAATGTCATGAGCGCAGTATTACAAGTCGAGATAGCATTCGTGTAATAAGAGCATGTGAATCTCTTTGCTTGCGCGCCGATTGCCTCTGTTCGTGCACAAATCTTCTTGCACGCCCTCAAATATACTCTGCTCAAGTGCAGATTTTCTTGTGCGCGCTCCAATAAACGCTGCTGAAGTGTGATTTAGTGCATTTATGTAACAAGTATGTCTCCAACATTTATTAGATTTGCTAGGAACATTTATAATTGCGTCCAATAGACCTACAGAGCGGCATTAATGCGTCCTGAAGTAAAGTGAAACGGCTATAAACTCCAGCAAGATAAAGTCATTGTATGCAGAGCCATAGGCTATAATGTATAATTATGGAAACTGTGTTCATCTTAACTGAAAACTGCGTCGTGTTTGCTGGCCTTACGCATCACGCACCTGTCAGTCAGTCAGTCAGTCAGCATGTCACTTTAAAGGGTTAAACAAATAACGCACAGCACTACTACGATTACAGATAAGTTTGCGCTGTTATAATTCACTTACCTTTTAATACGTTTTGGTGCGATTATAATCCACTATTTAAAAAAAAACCGACTGAACGTTTTTGAATGAGAAGCTGTTATGTAGCCGTGGCGGGATTAATTTTGGTGTGGCACCCCGCCATGGAAGAATGAATGTAGCGGAAACCATGTATCTATACACATACACACACACACAAACACACACACACACTGTAAAATATTTTCACTTGTTTTCACTGGCAGTATGAGCAATAAATAATCAATTGCAGTGATATTTGGTTTCCAGTTATTCTTTCTCCATCCCTTGGTCTCACACACACATTAAACTATTATATGTTATGTCAAAATGCCCTTAGTTTTTTATTATTAACATCTAAAAAGATGTAACAGCATGCAAGGAGAAGCAGTTTTTATATTTTATAGACAATAATATATATTTAATTTTTCAGATTTAAGGATATTTGTGTACTGCTGTACATCCCTGTGTGTGTAATAAGCAATGTGTGTGTGCATTTAGGACCCGAATAGGTGCATCTAACTAACGCACTTTTTAAATAACAAATTAAAAACCCCGCACCACTGACTTCAGAGCAGCTTTTAGTTGGTCAATGGCAAATTCAATTCTTCAAAATAGCAACGCGCCAACAGTGCACCATAACACACCACCTTTTCAGACTCGCTCACTCATGGGTGCACAAATGGGCATAAATGCATTTGCTATTTAAACAACATGGTGTAAAAATGTAAAAAATGATACCTGCGCCAGTCTGAAACAAAAGAAGCAAAAGCACTTCTGTTACACATATTGCTAGGTGTATGGTTTCTGATCGATCGACAAATGTAAATTATCATGAATAAACTGACTACAGCAGAATCCACCAAAGCCCCCCAATGTAAAGAAGGGATGAAAGGAGGAGCCGTTTTTATATTTATGTAGACAATAATATATATATTTTTACATTTTAATCTTTAAATTTTTCAGATTTAAAGATATTTGTGTACTGCTGTGCATCCCTGTGTGTGTAATAAGCAACTTGTATGTGCGTTTAGGACCCAAATTGGCACATATATATGTGTCTGATAGGTGTCTCACCACATGTCCAGACAGGTGGAGTAGTCCGTAGAGCCGAGCAGCACATCTGGAGGACGATACCACAGCGTCACAACCTCATTAGAGTACGTGTGGCTGGGGACGGACTTCGCTCGTGCCAGACCTGCACACAAAACACACACACATTAACATCAGTATTACAGTTTAAACACATCTGACAAACACACACATCTCAGTGTGAGTCGTTTTATAGCACACTAACAGTCAGGGGGCAAAAAAATGATGATATATGCAGGTGAGTGGGTTTCACAAACCACCAGTAGGTGACACACTCCACCTCCATATGCACCACACACTTTCTTATCAAAGCTCCATATTTCTGAAAACTAATTGCAATTTTTGGTGAGCTCTGCAGGTGAGTGGGCTTTCCGAACCACCTGTAGGACATACTCCCTCATCTCCATATGCACCGCATATTTTCTCACCAATACTCCACTGCTGCGTCCCAATTTGCATACTATCCATCCTAAATAGTATTCGACAAAAGAATTATGATGTCCCAAACCATAGTATGTTGAAAAGAGTATGCCAAAGATTCTCAGATGGTGTACTATTGCTGGCAGAAATTCAGTCCATAATCTAAACCAGGGGTGCTCAACCCTATTCCTGGCGATGGACCTTCCTGCAGTTTTCAGTTGCAGCCCTTATCAAACACACCTGCCTGTAATTATCAAGTGCTCCTCACGTTCTAAATAATTGGTTCAGGTGTGTTTGATCAGGGTTGGAGCTGAAATCAGCTGGAAGGTCGATCGCCAGGAACAGGGTTGAGCACCCCTGATCTAAACACTAATATAACCCACAAAGCATTGCGAGTTGGACGGGAATTTGATTAGAAATACAAACATGGGTAAAAAGTGACAACAAACTACAAACATGGTGGACACACACCAACACTCAAGGAGAGAGACTTCGGTAAAGATGTTTGAATGACGATTACTTTATATCTTTATATCACGTTTTCTGTGTTATATTTCATCTGCAACAACACTGTGAACTTCTATAAAGAAATGTTTGGACATTAACTTCTGAATGGAGAATTATCCAAACACCTGAGGAGATTTCTCTGCATGAAAAAGACTTGTGAATGGCAGATTAACCTGCTGCTGAATCACCAATATTGTAGGTAGGGCTGGGCGATATGGCAAAAAAAAAAATCTAGTTTTTTTCATAAAGTTTGACCGATTCACGATTTAGATTTTTTATTAATTTTTTTATTAATTTTTTTTTTACTACCTTACCAGCTTACCTTGTTCATTTAAATTTAAACAAATGCCGAAACTAGTTTTTTTCATGCTCACTTGTAAAAGAAAAGCAACCGTGTGACTAAACGCGGTTATGGCACTCTCTCATATAGGGATGCTAAACATAGCTACAATAGAAGTCACAGCACCCGTATTTATGTAGAGGTCATATGTTGTGCAGCTTTGGCCAAAATTTATTTGGAGAGAAAATGACCAAAATGTAACGTGAAGATTAAAAAGGATTGGAGGGGAAATAAATATTTCAAATCTCTGTACATAACAGAAAAATAAACAATGATAATGCAACACTAGTTTATCTGTATTAGTGGCATGGCAGAAATATATATTTGGACAGGCCTTGTCAAAGTGAGCGGGCACTTTCACTAATAAAAAATATAGCACTTAAATTATTTCATAACAATCAATAAAATAACAGCGGTTTTATATCAAAAGTTGGTAATGATATAAAATATGCTACATTTTGATGGTAAAATTTAACCATTTAAATGATTTCAGTATTCAAACATTAAATAACGAATGCATCAAGTTAAATCTAAAAAAACGAATGAAACAGCACAGCATATCAGGATATAAAGGACTATATTTAGCAGAATGCTGCTCTTTTTATCTTTGTAATTTTATAGTTTTATTTTTGTTATTTTAATTATTTTTTGTCTTCATAAATAACTAACGAGCTATAGACAAATATCTGCTTGACGTTTAAGAAAATATTTGTGCGTAGCTACACCACCCAGTATATATTAAAGATTACCGTATCTATCTATATTTAAATGTCTATGTCTATATTTAATACATCTATCTATATTACATATCTATCTGTATTTAAATGTCTATCTTATATTTAACTGAATTGTATAACAGCCTATAGCTGAAATGTTGAAAATTGCTTAATTTATTTTTATAAAACATTTGTCGATACGTATTGATATTTTTTTTGGAGTAAAAACAATACCGACATTTAAGAATCCATATTTATTTTGTTCATTCATTCATTTTACTTGTTTATTGGTGCATATATGGGTTATGATTTAATTCATACAGTACCTTGACAGCTACTGTGCCACTCCATAATTCAAGCAAAAGTCCAAATTAAAGAAAGATTTGACTTTCTGCGGTGACCGACATTTACAACACGCCGTAACCGTCCTTCAGGTGGAGCGCAGGTATAATATACAAAACCAGCCGTCTGGGCTTTGAATTAGGTGCAATTATTTCCTCGTGTGTGTGTGTGTGTGTGTGTGTGTGTGTGTGTGTGTGTGTGTGTGTGTGGAGCGATGGGTGCGCTAAAAGCGATCTAGAAAGTTAAGTTGGTTGCCCACACCTCTGGCTGTCGAGCCTCCTCTCCTCTTCTCGTGGGCGCCCGTCTCGCAGCTCGCGCGGGAGAGACAGGCGGCTGCGGGGACTATAAAATAGTCTTAAAACGTAAATTCGAATTAATCGAAAAAAAAAAATCGAAAAAAATCACCCAGCCCTAATTGTAGGTAATTAAATATGAAAAAAAATGTGGATGATGTGATGAGATGATTGACAGGCTCATAATCAGGTATGATCAACCCTCCCGTTTTTCCCGTGATTCTCCCGTATTTTACAGTTCTATCCCGCTATCATCCCGTAACGGTTTTTTCCCGTATTTCTCCCGTATTTTCAGTCTTTTTCTGAAGGGCGGCAATAAACATTAAAGAGCCGATCCCTTCTATACGCAACCCATACCGCCGAACCCCCAGGGACCGCCCCTTGCTGTTAAATTTGAATCTATTCTGTGCTTTTTCCCAAACTGATTCTGTACACGCGATTTGAAGTGGAGCAAAAGTCTGGGTTTTGGGTGCGTGTTTGAACAGACATATACACATAATTGTTAATAATAATATCTAAAGATGTTGATCTTGGTGGGTTTTTTCAATTATTTTGACCATAAACAGTTAGGAAAGCAGTCAAAAGCTTTCATTATAATGTTAGATGTGAGCATGTTTAAAGTGACACCTGTTATTTAATGTAATCAAACAAAAAATCCAAATAAAAGAGATTCATTTGTTGCTCTTTAATCAGAATGTGTGAGTTATACAGTGAAGAAACGGCTAATGAGATTTGATAGCTTGATTTTATTTCATTATAATAGCTATTAATTTTAATACGCTGAACTGTTTGCTAATGTATTTGCTGCTAATGTATGCTATTTATTTTTTCTTTTGTAAATAATAATAATAAAACGTATTACTGACAGTTTAACTGTTTATTTACAATGAAAAAGGTAATTGGGGGGGGGGGGGGGGGGGGTGTAGTCCCTTATTATGGTGGGCATATCCCTTATTTTTACATCCCAATGTTGATAGGTATGCTCATAACCAAGTTCCATTAATGAGGAAATAGTGTCTCAAAGCTTGCACAATGTTCTGTTACACACTCAAAAGTACATACTTTTTTAGGACATAGTATAAATATGGCGAATTGGGACGCAGCATGTGTTTCTGAAAACTACTTGCAAATTTTTCTGTGCTCTGCAGGTGAGTGGGGTTTACAAACCACCTGTAGGTGGCACACTCTCTCATCTCCATATGCAGTAAAATAGTTTATTTTTTTCCAACTATGAAACTTAATAGCTACCCATTTTCAACATTCTACAAAATATCTTCTTTTGTGAAACTCTGAAAGGTTTGGAACAAGTAGATGATGTGAATATATATGAAATAAAATAAAGCCTTGTATATATGCATACAAATATCATAAATAATTCTCATATTGATAAACAAATGCATACAAATATATCATTAAAATACACAACTACCCTAAAATATCCAACATACAATAACATCTACAAATTATAGGGGCGACACAGTTACCCCACAGTCCAAACACATGCACTATAGGTGAATTGATTAAACTAAATGGGCCATAGTGTGTGTGTGTGTGTGTGTGTGTGTGTGTGTGTGTGTGTGTGTGTGTGTGTGTGTGTGTGTGTGTGTGTGTGTGTGTGTGTGTGTGTGTGAGAGTGAATGGATGTGTAGGGGTGTTTCCCAGTACTGGGTTGCAGCTGGAAGGGCATCCGCTGTGTAAAAAATATGCTGGAATAGTTGGCGGTTCATTCCGCTGTGATGACCCCTGATAAATAAAGGAACTAAGCCGAAGGAAAATGAATGAATGAATGAATATAATTATAAATATACAATGAGGTGCAGCACGGTGGCACACAGCAAGAAGGTCGCTGGTTCGAGCCTCAGCTGGGTCAGTTGGCGTTTCTGTGTGGAGTTTGCATGTTCTCCCCATGTTGGCGTGGGTTTCCTCCGGGTGCTCCGGTTTCCCCCACAGTCCAAACACATGTGCTGTAGGGGAATTGGGTAAGCTAAAATTGTCCATAGTGTATGAGTGTGAATGAGTGTGTATGGATGTTTCCCAGTGATGGGTTGCAGCTGGAAGGGCATCCGCTGCGTAAAACATATGCTGGATAAGTTGGCGGTTCATTCCGCTGTGGCGACCCCAGATTAATAAAGGGACAATGCCGAAAAGAAAATGAATGAATGAATGAACATACAATGAGGATATACAGTACCAACGAAAACAAAAATCTTGCACTTAAATGGTTTTACATTAAATTAATCAATACCGAAAGCAAAACTGGAATTATAAACTGTAAAATTATATATATATATATTGACTAAAATCAATTTGAAAATCTGAATTTTGCTCACTTGTTTATGATGGGCACTGTATACTGTACTTATAGATGTTAAAACATCATAGCAGCTGTACATGAGAGCATATTTATTTATGACAGTATATTTACACTCTAAACACACAAAAAAGCTTCAATTTAAATGATATTTTAACCCAACTGTTGGGTTGGCTATCATTGGGTTAAGAAGATGACCTAGCATTTTTAGAGTGTGCTTATATACAGTTGAGGTCTGAATTATTAGCCCTCCTGTATATTTTCCACCCAATTTCTATTCTTCAAGACACTAGTATTCAGCTTAAAGTGACATTTAAAGGCTTAACTAGGGTAATTAGGGTAAAGTTAGGGTAATTAGGCAAGTCATTGTATAACAGTGGTTTGTTCTGGAGACTATCCAAAACTAATAATGCTTAAGGGAGCTTATAATATGGACCTTAAAATGGTTTAAAACAATTAAAAACTGCTTTTATTCTAGCCGAAATAAAACAAATAAGACTTTCTCCAGAAGAAAAAATATTATAGGAAATACTGTGAAAAATTCCTGAATCTGTTCAACATCATTTGGGAAATATTTGATTAAGAAATTTACAGGAGGGCGAATCATTTTGACTTTAAATGTATGTTACAAAATACACTACATACACACTGTTGTCATTATATCTCCATATATTACACACACTATCACACTAGCTTTCAATCAGTGGACTCATAACATGTATGAATTAGTACAGCATAAGCAATTTTAAGATCATGCTCTCCACTACTCCCAGGAAAAGTGCTAACAGCATGTAGATGTGGATAAAAGTGTGTGTTAATATCAGTGGTGTAAATATAGATGTGAGCTGTGTGTGGTCGCAGGTGTCGAGGCGCGTTTAATTAACCCGTCTCTCTTAAACACACTTGACTCCCAGTGTTTATAGAGGCGTTTAGAGCGCTCTGAAATAGCATCCGTGCTTCACGCTGTATAATTTGCAGTCAATAATCAGCCGCTAAACAAAGAGCTGCGTCAGAAAGAGTGAGCGGCTGTCCAGAGGTTATCATTTACTCAGTCAGAGGAGGTTAACCAGCCCACGGAGACACTTATCATCATTAACCAACCCGCAAAAAAAAAAAAAACAGCAAACACACTTAACAAAAAATATTCAAAAATCAAGAGGGTTTAACCCTTTATCAGGTGAAGAAACATATATGCTAATAAAATGTACATTAATTATATATTTGCATGCTTTTGTTTATCATTATGAGAATTATTTATGATATTTGTATATATGTTCAGCCTGATCTTTTGGGAGTTTAGTGGCTAATTCCTACTAATTTGTACGAGTTCAGTCGTATGAAACTGTACGATTTTAAAAAGGAGGCGTGGCACCTAACCCCACCCCTAAACCCAACCGTCATTGGGGGATGAGCAAACCGTACTAAATTGTACGAATCAGATCGTACGAATTCATACGAATTAGCCTCTAAATCAAAAAGTTACGAATTGCCGTGAGATTGTGTTGATATGTTTGCATATTCATAAGATATGGAGGCATTCTTTTATATTACTTTTATTACACTGTTGAGGCCCACTTTATATTAAGTGTCCTTAAATACTATGTACTTACATCAAAATATAAACACAACGTACTTTATGTGTTCATAGTGTATTGCAGAAGACTTCTGAAGCTATTGAGGTGGTTTAGGTTAGGGAAATGTTTGGGGGTATGGGTAGGTTTAGGGTGAGTTAAGGTCTAAGGGTGCTTTCACACCTGCCTTATTTAGTTGGGTTGAATCGCACTAGAGTTCGTTTTCCCTCTTGGTGCGGTTCATTTGGGCAGGTGAGAACGTAGCAATCGCACTCGGGTGCGCACCAAAAAAGCGTACTGAGACCTGCTTGAAGAGGTGGTCTCGGTACGCTTTCAAACGAACCCTGGAGCGGTTCGTTTGTGGTGAGAACATGATCCAAACTAAAACAGAGCCAACCGCATAAAAGTACTGCGCCTTTTTGGACTAATCCAGCTGCCGTAGTGCGATGCGCTGTTTATCTTATGGAGTTTGGAGGAAAAATATTGGTTGACAGCGGTTTACCAACAGTTTTAAACAGAGAGAGAGAGAGAGAGAGAGAGAGAGAGAGAGAGAGGGAGGGAGAAACATTACCTGATGGATCATTGGTGATATTTCCGAAAGATGACCATGTCGCAGTTTAGCTAAATTATTTCACGCCTTCTCCTAATGCTTTGCCGATTGCAATGCATTAAAACATTGTTTTCCAGCCCCAGCCGCCCTTCATTCTCGAAATGTATAGTTTGTCTAAAGTGATGCATACAAACTACATAGTATACTATGAGCAGGGATACTGCGTCAGCCAGCGCAGCGACATTGTGTGTCCGCCGATTTGTTTATTTGCGGTAGTTCCACTTGAATTCTGACCAATTGAAAAGCAGTTTAGGAAATGCGTTCAATAACATCTGACCAGTGAGTGATGTAGATTTTGTCACATGACTGCATTTTGGTTCGTTTCAACTGGTTTGGACCAAAGCAATCAGTGTGGTGTGAAAGGGACCCAAAACGGCAGAAAAATGCTACAATGTATCATTTGTTGCCTTTGGTCCGGACCAAATGAACCGAACCACATATGGGAAAGCACCCTAAGATGGTCAAAAGTGTAATTATAAATGTAATTACAGACATTAATTACAGATGTAGGTACATACTAGTTAAGACCGCTTAATATAAAGCTGGAATCACTGTTGAGATGTTGTATTATCTCCTCCAAAGCCTTCTGCAGTGTTTTGGTGTGATTTTTGACTGAAATAACTCTAATCATCAGCGAAGCGACATGGAGCTGGGGCGGCACGGTGGCTCAGTGGTTAGCACTGTGGCCTCACAGCAAGAAGGTCACTGGTTCGACTCCCGGCTGGGTCAGTTGGCGTTTCTGTGTGGAGTTTGCATGTTCTCCCCGTGTTGGTGTGGGTTTCCTCCGATGATGTGCCCTGGGATTGGCTGGAGTGACCCAGGGCATCTTTTAAAAAAGAAGAAAACGGGCGTGGGGCGAGAGAGCGAGTTGGTTGGTGTGGTCATTTTGCATTTGATTTAATAACAACTTCAAGAGTTCACACTTAGATAATGCTCAACTGAAATAGCAGGTTTGGCGTGCTGTCCCGGGAGAGAACCCTGAGCTCGGAGATAGATGAGCCCAAGATTCCCGTCTGGTCAATGAGCGTTAGGAGGGATACGAGATCAGGTGTTTCTCGAGTGCCCCCTTTAACACGGGTAAATTTCTGGTATGTAATGTATGTCTGCGTTAAGTGCTTATGACTGTATTACAATGCATGTTTTTTAGACTATGCGAGGAAACCGGAGGAGACCATGCACGGGGAGAACATGCAAACTCCGCGCAGGGAGTGTCGACTGGCTCGATTATGGTTTGAACCTGTGGCCTTCTTGCTGCGAGGCGTCAGTGCTATCCACTGAGCCACCGTGTTACCCGATCATAAAAGAGGAGGAGGGAAGGATAGTGGGAGGGGGGGAGGGTTTTCCAAAAACGAAGATAATGAGTGGAATTTAGGAAGGGTATTTATAGTAGTTTTAGAATGATCTGATAGGCTAGCTAATGATTAGCGATAAGGATCAGCTGTAGTTGATCATATCACGTGCTCCTCTCGAAATTAGTTTGTGAAACTTCATTTATATAATTGCTAAGGGTTATTTTTGATTGTGTTTTTCAACTTTGGTGTGTATGTAAATCTTGACTTTTTGTTTGTTGTTTATCCATCCATTTTTCCTCCCCCCTAGTTACTTTGTTTTGATCCATTTGTTGATATTGTAAATATTATACTCTGCATATACACGGTGAAAAGCAGTAGGGGTTGGACGCCACATTTTTCTTTATTGTAAATATTTTCTCTTGTTTTTATTTATAGGTAGGAAGTGAGGTTTAGTATTGTATGTTTATTTCTGTTATTTTCTTTGTAAGGTGTAGGTAGTTTTATTGTGGGTGTTTAGGTAGTGTGTACTTTTTGTTGTTTATTACTTTTTGTGGGTGCTCTCCAAGGTATAGGCTTCACGTTTTGGGTCATAAAAAAAAGAAAAAGACAAAAAAAATACATAAATAAATAAATGGACCCGACTCGGTGTTTATTTATGTTGCGTCCTTGTCCCTAGACAAAGGTCGTAACAATAGTGCATGAGGGTTGATATTGATATTGTTATAATTGTAATATTTAATAATATTGTTAAGTCATATAGTTCCAGATATCTCGAAACAGCGACCGCTAGTCTCTCCTCCATCTTTAACAGTCTCTATACTGCTCTGTAGCACAAACACTGCTGTCACTCAACTGAAACCCCGCCTCTGCTTTCATTTGATTGGACAATGAAAAAAACCTGCATGCTTTTTCCACTCAGAGTTGACTTTTTTTCACTGCAGGCACACAGAGCAATATGGGAAAAACATGAGACACGCAGGGTGCAAAGTCAGGGTGCAAAACACTCGCGGACATTAGAAATCCATTCAGAAAAGGTGCCTCTCATCGCAAAAAATGCATTCAGTGTGATCAAGGCAAACGTCAGTTTAATTGATTGAAGTTTAAATGACTAGTGGAGTTCATTTGATTCTACTTAAAAATAAAAGCATCAGATGCAACGAGCTTCTGATTTATAATAAATGGCAATTCCGGTACTGTTTCTGAGACATGAAACCCATTTAAAATTGTATTTTCTCTGAGCATCTGAGTGCTTCTACAGACCGTCAATAAAAGCCCTAGGGTTTTCCAATTGCAGAGTGAATTTAATTATGCATATTTTATAAGTATCTGTGGATAAAATTTATCATTTTAGTTTGTTGACGTGCAAGTGTACTTGTTCATGGGTGATTTCTAAATGTAAACCATCCAATATACATTGAACATAATTAACAATAACTATGCTTTTTAAATTTGTATTTATTGTTATGTATTTTCCTTTTCTTTTTTCGTGTAATTGTAATTTCAATTGTTCATGGCGAAGGGTTGGAATAATATTTGTTTCTATTTTTCTGTAAAACTACCCTGCTATTTCTGCAATACTTTAATAAATAAATAAATGAATGAACGAATATATAAATGAATAAATGTATAAATAAACAAAGAAAAAAGGAATGAATGAATGAATAAACAAACAAATAAATAAATGAATGAATAAATAAATAGATAAATAAATAAATAAATGAATAAATAGATAAATAGATAAATAAATAAATAAATAAATTAATTAATTAATTAATAGATAAATAAATAAATAAATAAATAAATGAATGAATGAATAAATAAATAAAAAAGGGAATGAATGAATAAATAAACAAACAAATAAATAAATAAATAAATGAATAAATAAATAAATAAATAGATAAATAGATAAATAAATAAATGAATGAATGAATAGATAAATAAATAGATAAATAAATAAATAAATAAATAAATAAATGAATGAATAAATAAATAGATAGATAAATAAATAAATAAATAAATGAATAGATAGATAAATAAATAAATAAATAAATAAATAGATAAATAAATAAATGAATGAATGAATAGATAAATAAATAAATAAATAAATAAATAAATAAATAAATAAATAAATAGATAAATAAATAAATAAATGAATGAATAGATAAATAAATAAATAAATAAATAAATAAATAAATAAATAAATAAATAAATAAATAGATAAATAAATAAATAAATAAATAAAAGCATGGCATTTTTACAGTGCATCTGTGTCTAATGGACAGAGGATGAAGAACGTCCTCTACTCGTCCTTGAGTTGAACCGTGAACAGCGGCTGATCAGTGAAACGAAAGCGAAGCTCCGGTTCAAAGCTCTGCGGGTCTCAGGAGGCGTCGAGGGTCAAAGCGGCTGAATTATACATCAGTCACTGTCACACAGTCACATCACAGCATCAGGAGGAACAGAGATAGACCAGGAAAAGAGTGAAAGAGAACAGATTTATCCAAATAAATCACTATATCACGACTGTCAAGTGGTGAATATTATTAAATGTACATGCATCATATCAGAGTGATATTTATTTGCATGATTTGTATGCAGTACTGTTCAATGTAAAACTCTTCACACACACATATCTGGACGGACGGACGGACGGACAGACAGATAGAACGACAGATAGAACGACAGATAGAACGATAGATAGATAGATAGATAGATAGATAGATAGATAGATAGATAGATAGATAGATAGATAGATAGATAGATAGATAGATAGATAGATAGATAGATAGATAGATAGATAGATAGATAGATAGATAGATAGATAGAACGGTAGAACGGTAGATAGATAGATAGATAGATAGATAGATAGACAGACAGACAGACAGACAGACAGACAGACAGACAGACAGACAGACAGACAGACAGACAGACAGACAGACAGACAGAACGATAGAACGATAGAAAGATAGATAGATAGATATCTGTCTCTCTATCATCATCTCGCTATCTATGTATGTGCATGTGTATTAACATAACTCTATTCTCATTCATTTCCTTTTCATAAATCATGTTGTATTGTGCATTACATATATAAAAATTCAGTTATTTTAGATGATTTCTCTTGGATGAGCATCATCTCAGAGAGTTGAGGTCTGCAGAGAGATTTATAGTGATAATAATAATTTATATTTCTGTTGACTCAGAGTCTGTGGTTTATTTCAGGCTCTTTCAGCTGATTATGGGGAGCCTCGTGATACTGGAAAATACTGAGCTTGCAGTATTTAGTTTTCTATGTTTGGAAATCATTTTAGAGCGAGTGGGGGATTTCTGTTGGGAGTTAATCTGCATAGAGAATAAAATAACTTAGAAGCTAAAATAATTAATAAGTAAAATAAGTCATTTGTAACTTTCACATTTCTTTATGTTGCTAAATTGTGCAACCCACAGAATTAAAGGTATAAAAGCTGTCAGTAAGGCAGCACCTTTATTGTACTTTTTAGGTAATAATTCATTCATTTCCCTTCAACTTAGGGCTGATTTACACTTCTACGTGGAGTGATCGGCATGACCCATGGTGCCTGCCCTGCACGTAGCTGTGTTTTTAGACTTCTGCACGCTGTTTCTGTTGCTCTGCATTAACACTTCCTGAAACACTAGCTGGCAGTAGGTTGCTTCACTGGTTTTTTGTTTTTTCTGAACGATACCTTAATGTACAAGTGGCTCAAACACGCTCATTCTGAGGCTGGAACCGGCGGACGTGCAACAACTTTAATCATAAAGTAAACACTAGGGATGCAACAATACAGTTAGCCTACGGTTCAATACATACGTCGGTTTTTTAACACGGTTTTCGGTTCGGTTCGGTTCTGATGGCTTGACACATGTGTTTTTTGTTATTTTATGCTTAATGCAATAGGCAATAGGAGAAAAAATAAAAACGATTTATTGCAATACTCCTTTATTTTACTTAAAAGCCAAGAAACGTACACTAGTTCCTAGTGTATTGTATAATAAAATGTCCGGATAATGTCCGAGGCTCTGACACACTCTCGCTCTTCAAAACTAGATTAAAGACCTATCTTTTTAGCAAAGCATACACTCAGTGCAGGACATAGCAGTATGACGCATGATGTGCCCCACACAGGATTTTGCTTCTTGTTTTTATACACTATGAACAGCAGCTACGCTAATTATTCTCCTTATTCTGTATTTCCACCTGGGGGTACTCATCCCGAGGCCCTCAGACTATGCAGTGCCACTGATGCGATCCAAGACCAGTGACGAGATGATCCTAAGGTTTTCTGGACCAGGCCGTATCCTGAGCAGCTGCTGTGGTGGTCATCGTGGAGTGAGAGCCTGAGACTGTCCCCTGTGACGCTCCAAGGAGAGACGAGTCTTCGCTGAGGTCCAGCTTCATGCGCCTAGACTGCAGCTCTGCACAAGACGTTTGGCCACAGGAGAAATGGTCGTGCCCAACTGAGCCTGGTTTCTCTCGAGGTTTTTTAAATCTTCACTTTCGCCAATTGGTGAAGTTTTTTACTCGCCGCTGTCGCCACTGGCTTGCATGGTTCGGGATCTGTAGAGCTGCGCATCGATGGATTTGCTCTTCAGTGTTTGGACTCTCAGTAGTGATTATTAACCCACACTGAACTGAGCTAAACTGAACTGAACTTAATCTATGAAAACTGAACTGAACTGACACTGTTTCAATTCACTATAATCTTCCATGTGAAGCTGCTTTGACACAATCTACATTGTATAAGCGCTATACAAATAAAGATGAATTGAATTGAATTAAAAAAATGAACACTGAAATCTCACAGCTGCTGGTAGCCCATGTACAAACTGGGCAACACATAAATTCCTGCATTTTGAAAATAAACATGCATGTGAAGTTAAACATAAATTGACTTTTTAAATAAACATTTGTATGTGTCTCTCGGACACAGTATGTTTGCTGGGAAGATTCAGCGAGGGATTGAAGAACTTTATTACCTTCTCTGCTATTCTGCCTTCAGAGAGTGATTTTGCTGGGTGATGGCACCGGAGATGTGCAGTCATGTTGGAAGTGTTTCCGTTTGAGTAGGCTATACGCAGTGCTTTATTAGTGAAAGGTCCCGGAACAGATCGGGGTAACAGATCCGGCATGTTACTCGCGGATGGAGAGGTGTCGCGTACGAAAGTGGAGAGCGGGAGAGGGCGTTGGATGGCGGAGGGGTGTCGCGGACTACGGACAAAAGTGAAGAGCGTGGGGGTGTTGCGGACGAACGTGAAGAGGGTTGGGGAATCGCGCAAGAAAATGTAAGTGGACAGCGGACAGGGAAGACGGCGGTTGAGGAGGGGGATTGGTAAAATAAAGGCGTGTTCCGGCACTAATTAAGCCCTGGCTATACGTGTAAAACAATGCTTGCAGTGCACACAGTCATTTGTTAGCTTACTGTTTTTTCTTCCTCTGCATTATACTCAACGGCAAAACCGAAATGTCCCCACAACGGAGATTTGAAAGACACCGGTGCTTTCTTCCTCGTACTGTTTCCTCTTCACCTTCACTCATCATGGCCGTGGAATGATGGTTAAGCGCCCCCTAACTTTAGAGCATAGTTATTGAGTATATACTCGCGGGGAGGAGTTTCCTCAACTCAGCTCATGGACTTACAGGCACACACAAACAGTCAATTCGGCGAAATAAAACGCACATAAATTATTTAAACGTAAAACCGAGAAACCTGCAATTCACAAGCGCGTATTAAACCGTGGATGTCGTACCGAACGGTTCAATATTATATTGAGAATTGTGGCATCACTAGTAAACACAAAACAAAAGTTTCCATCTGGAGCTCCTTCGCGGAACTCAACACTTGTAAACACTCGCTCCATTGGGCTTGCGGCTCTCGGCACCGCCCACACTCATCACCGATACTAAGTCGACCAATCACAGAGCTTTGTGATGCGCTTTGTGATGTAGTTACATTTTTGAGAGGTGCGTGTCAGCGTCAGCCACGACAAGGGTTATGTGATCGCACAACGCATGTGCTTAACGCAGAAGTATAAATCAGACTTTAGTCCCTTTATTGATCAGGGGTCGCCACAGCGGAATGAACCGCCAACTTATCCAGCATATGTTCTACACAGCGGATGCCCTTCCAGTTGCAAACAAGTACTGGGAAACACCCATACACACATATTCACACACACACTCATACACTACGGACAAATTAGTTCATCAATTCCCCTATAGCGCATGTGTTTGGACTGAAGCACCCGGAGGAAACCCACGCCAACACGGGGAGAACATGCAAACTCCACACAGAACGCCAACTGACCCAGCCGGGACTCGAACCAGCAACCTTCTTGCTGTGAGGCCACAGTGCTAATCACTGAGCCACCGTGTCACCCTTAGGAAACTTTAGGTACAGCCCCATTGCTTTGTTATTTAATTCATATATACAGTTGAGGGCAAAATTATTCCCCCTCCTGTGCAAAATTTAATTTTCCTCAAATATTTCCCAAATGATGTTGAACAGATTCAGGAATTTTTCACAGTATTTCCTATAATATTTTTTCTTCTGGAGAAAATCTTATTTGTTTTTTTAGCAGTTTTTAATTATTTTAAAGCCATTTTAAGGTCAATAGTATTAGCCCCTTTAAGCTTTATTTGTTTTGGATAGTCTCCAGAACAAACCACTGTTATACAACGACTTGCCTAATTACCTTTATAATTACCTAATTATAAAGTTATTAGGTAATTAGGTAATAACCTAAAGTATTAACTTTACCATAATTAACCTAGTTAAGTCTTTAAATGTCACTTTAAGCTGAATACTAGTGTCTTAAAGAATATTTAGTCAAATATTATGTGCTGTCATCATGGCAAAGACAAAATATGTTGAGAAATGTGTTGAACAAATTGTCACAAGCCCTAAGCAGCTCCTGCACCGGACTCCATCGAAACACACAGACTGATTAAACACACGTCTCTTCTCCTCATCCATCAACGCAGACGCTGATCAAAATATGAAAAATGTAATAAAGTCATTTTGGATATCTCCAATATCGTCAGGATCAGGCGGAGTTTCATTACAGCGAGGCTCATTTACACACACACACACACACACTTTTGGTCTGCAATTACAGATGGTTTGTCAGGTAATTTAAATATGATATGATCAAATCCAGATCTGATGTCTATTAGAGTCGCTCTTTCATCCGCAGAGCTGATTAATGATGTTAACGAGCAGACAGAGCAGAAATCACTGAAATGTTGAGTCAAATATGCACAGACGTGATTACTTTATTAACTCACTACCATTCACTCCCATGTTATTGTTATTTCTTATAAACATTACATTACTTAAAAGTACTTAAATTTAAAGTTGTTGGTGTTATTTCCACAATTGTGCTGTGCCGCTTTCAAAAACTGAATGACAAAACTGGGAAATTTCTTACACTTGTAGAAGACAAATAATGCACATGAGAAATAATGCACATTTGATCAATATTTCAGAAACCACATTGAATAGTATTGAATTAAACACATTTTATTCAAGTTTTTTGAGCACGATGGTCTACATTTTTTTAATCACACTTTCAGAACATCATCATTAGAGGAACTTAAAATTGTTCGTTTACTGTTCTACAACAAATCCTTTATTAATCAGAATCAGAATCGGTTTTATTGCCAAGTGTGCTTCACACACACAAGGAATTTGTTTTAGCTACAGAAGCTTCCAGTGTACATAAAGTGACAAGTGACAACACAAAATAAATATGAAAAAAAGATGCAGTCAAACAGCTCTGGATGTTGAATTGCATGTACTGATTTGTTATAGATATACAAGTTATAAGGTGCCGTGTATGAGAAAGTATTGCACATGTTTATTGCATACACTCTCAGAAAAAAAAAGGTACATGTTGGTACAATTAATGTTCCTTAAGGTAGATGGCCTAAGGAAAAGTGTCTGCATTGTGTTTATTTTTCTTCTTAATAGCCAGATGGACATAAGTCGTGACGTTTTGGCTTTTTAATCTGATAACACAAAGCACAGATTTTACTGTGTGTCTTCACTCTTACAGCTCCTCTGTTAAAGGAAAACTGCAATGCGTTCAACACTCACACGCATCCACGAGACAAAAATAAATCAAAACCTCAATTAAAGTGAAAACATAAAAATAATGAAATATGTGTGAAAAATTAAATGTTATAAATATTATTTAAACATGAAATATAACTTGGGTGGCACGGTGGCTCAGTGGTTAGCACTGTGGCCTTACAGCAAGAAAGTCACTGGTTTGAGTCCCGGCTGGGTCAGTTGGTGTTTCTGTGTGGAGTTTGCATGTTCTCCCCGTGTTGGTGTGGGTTTCCTCCGGGTGCTCCGGTTTCCCCCACAGTCCAAACACATGCGCTATAGGGGAACTGATTAACTAAATTGGCCGTAGTGTATGAGTGTGTGTGTGTGTGAATGAGTGAGTGTGTATGGGTGTTTCCCAGTGTTGGGTTGCAGCTGGAAGGGCATCCGCTGTGTAAAACATATGCTGGAATAGTTGTTGGTTCATCCGCTGTGGCGACCCCTGATGAATAAAGGACTGAAGTGAAGGAAAATGAATGAATGAAGTCTTTTTTGTTTTGTTTTTGACATCAACGCTCTACAATTGTTGAAATAACATCATAAACTAATTTACTCATTTAATTTGAGCACTTTCAAGGACCCGTGCTTGTTTTTAAGCCCTTTCCAGGCCTTGAATCCATATGTCTGAAATTCAAGAATTTTCAAGAAGTGTGGGAACCCTGTTTTATTCTATAGGCTCTAAACTCCTCTTGACGCTCAAAGAAAGTGTAAAAGCCCTGTGGTGTTAAAGGATGAATGATGAGCAGGAAAATCAGCTGTATTCTTGGAGGATTCTCTGTTCCCATCAGACACGTCTGAAGCAGCTTAAAGCATCAGCAGGACGAACATACACTCCACATACATCCACATCCACACAGAGGAGCGCAGAGATCAGACTCAAGATCAACTAGAAGCGGAGGATTTCTGCTGCTCCGTCAGACATACAGAAATAACTGCAGCTTCAGCTCACAGATCTGACATTTACTCTCCATTTTAAAGGAACTTTTGAAATAAACTACACTGAGATCTGCACAGGACTCATAAACATACCATAAACTCTATTTGCACATCAATTCAGCCGGTAATTTGTCACATGTAAGTTCAAACTTCATTCATTCGTTCATTCATTTTCTTTTCGGCTCAGTCCCTTTTTTAATCAGGGGTTGCCACAAGCGGAATGAACCGCCAACTTATCCAGCACATGTTTTACACAGCGGATGCCCTTACAGCTGCAACCCAGTACTGGGAAACACTCATACACACTTATTCTCTCTCTCTCTCACACACACACACACACACACACACACACACACACACTACGGTCAGTTTAGTTCATCAATTCCCCTATAGCGCATGTGTTTGGACTGTGGGGGAAACCGAAGCATCCGGAGGAAACCCACGCCAACACGGGGAGAACATGCAAACTCCACACAGAAATGCCTACTGACCCAGCCGAGACTCGAACCAGCGACCTTCTTGCTGTGAGGCGATTGTGCTACCCACTGCGCCACCGTACAGCCCAAGTTCAAACTTGTGATTTTTATTTTATAATGTATGCGTTTAATGTATATAATTTTCTCAAACACACACACACACACACTGCGCAGTGGTGCAGATCAGCTCTTAATGACCCGCTGAGGAGTCGAGGGCTGCGTTTGTGCAGCAGCGCCTGGAGAAACACACACCATATGCTGCTGCGCCAACACACAGCAGCTGCTAGAAGACACAGTGTGTGTGTGTGTGTGTGTGTGTGCATCTCTTTCTCTCTCTTTGTGTGTGTTTGTGTCTCTCTGTGTGTGTGTGTCTGTGTGTCTCACTGTGTGTATGTGTGTGCGCATGTGTGCCTCTGTGTGTGTGTGTGTGTGTGTGTGTGTGTATGCGTGTCTCACTGTGTTTATTTGTATTTGTGTGCATAGGTTTGTGTGTCTATGTCTGTCTGTCTCTCTCTCTCTCTCTCTCTCTCTCTCTGTGTGTGTGTTCATGCATGCGTGTATGTGTATCATCATGAGACTCTGGCTTGAATGGCTCTGGCCCTAATTGAGTGGAAGTAAAGATCTCCCAGCAGGTATTTGAGCAGCAATCTGTTGGTCAATCTGTCTGTCTCTCTCTCTGTTTGTGTGTGTGTGTGTGTGTGTGTGTGTGTACGTGTTTTTGTGACATATCAGGACACAAATCTGTATAATGACATAGGTATGACACAGGTATTACAAAAAGCAGGTGAAATATGAGGACATTGGTGACGTCCTCACTTCTCAAAAAGCTTCTAAATCACACAGGATGAGTTTCTTCAGAGAGTAAAGCTGTACACTGTCTCCTGTGATGGTTGGGTTTAGGGGTAGGGTGGGGTGAGGGCAATATAATATACGCTTTGATCTGTATAAAATGAATGGAAGCCTATGTAATGTACCCACTTTTCACAAAAACAAACATGTGTGTGTGTGTGTGTGTGTGTGTGTGTGTGTGTGTGTGTGTGTGTGTGTGTGTGTGTGTGTGTGTGTGTGTGTGTGTGTGTGTGTGTCTCTCTCTCTCTCTCTCTCTCTCTCTCTCTCTCTCTCTCTCTGTGTCTGTCTGTTTTCTGCTCATCTCTCTGTCTTGTGTTTTCCTCTGTTGTGCTTCACTCTTCACCTCCTGACCGGCTCTCATCATCGACTCTCCTTTGTTTCTCTCTGGGCATTTACTGAAACAGCCTGACGGTGCTGCACTCTTACAGTACTTACTCATGCATCACATCTCTACAGCACGATTGCAAAACAAAAGATGATAAAAAATAAAAATAAGACAAATTCAATATTACAAAAAGAATAACTGAGTGATAAAATGAATGAAATCCTGAATACTGAATGAATACTGTGAATAATGCAATGTAATCATGAAACAACTGTTCAATTGTTGTTACATTACTACATTTACTGCTTTCAGCTATATATATATATATATACACAAAGTGCATCCGGAAAGTATTCATATCACTTCACTTTTTTCACATTTGTTTTTATTTTATGTTACAGCCTTATTCCAAAATGGATTAAGTTCATTTATTTCCTCAACATTCTACACACAATCCCCCATAATGACGATGTGAAAAAAGAGTTTTAGAAATTGTTGTATATTAATTCAAAATAAAAAGCTGTAAAGTCACATGTACATCAGTATTCACAGCCTTTGCTCAATACTTTGTTGATGCTCCTTTGGCAGCGATTACAGCCTCAAGTCTTTCTGAATATGATGCCACAAGCTCAGCACACCTGTCTTTGGGATTTATTGCCCATTCCTCTTTGCAGTACCACTCAAGCTCTATCAGGTTGGATGGGAAGCGACGGTGTACAGCCATTTTCAGATCTCTACAGAGATGTTCAATAGGATTTAGGTCTGGGCTCTGGCTGGGCCAGTTGTTATTGTGAAGCCACTCCATTGATATTTTGGCAGTGTGCTTAGGGTCATTGTCCTGCTGGAAGATAAACCAAATCAAATCAAATCACTTTTAATGTCACATCATCAGCAGCACGTGTGCTATGATGAGTGAAAACCTTAGAGATGAGTGAAAAGCTTAGTCGAAAACCGTCGCCCCAGTCTGAGGTCAAGAGCACTCTGAAGCAGGTTTTGATTCAGGATGTCTCTGTACATTGCTGCATTCATCTTTCCCTCTATCCTGACTAGTCTTCCAGTTCCTGCTGCTGAAAAACATCCCCACAGCATGATGCTGCCACCACCATGCTTCACTGTAGGGATGCTATTAGCCTGGTGATGAGCGCTGCCTGGTTTTCTCCAAACGTAACGCCTGGCGTTCACTCCAAAGAGTTCAATTTGAGTCTCATCAGACCAGAGAGTTTAGTTTCTGATGGTCTGAGAGTCCTTCAGACGCCTTTTGGCAAATTCCAGGTGGGGAGTGTCTTCTGTCTGGCCACTCTACCATACAGGCCTGATTGGTGGATTGCTGCACAGATGGTTGTCCTTCTGTAAGGTTCTCCTCTCTCCACAGAAGAACGCTGGAGCTCAGACAGAGTGACCATCGGGTTATTGATCACCTCCCTGACTAAGGCCCTTCTCCCCCGATCACTCAGCTTAGATGGCCGGCCAGCTCTAGGAAGAGTCCTGGTAGTGCTTATATAGACAGGTGTATGCCTTTTCAAATCATGTCTAATCAACTGAATTGACCACAGGTGAACTCCAATGAAGCTGCTGAAACATCTCAAGAATGATCAGTGGAAACAGAATGTACCTGAGCTCAATTTAAACTTCACGCCAAAGGCTGTGAATACTGATGTACAGGTGATTTTACAGCTCTTTTATTCTTAATAAATTTGCAACAATTTCAAAACCCTTTTTTCACATTGTCATTATGGGGGATTGTGTGTAGAATAGTGAAGAAATAAATGAATTTAATCCATATATATATATATATACACACTCACAGTATACATATACATACATACACACACACACACACACAGACACACACACAGTGCTCAGCATATATGAGTACTCCCAACCCCCCACCCCACCCCAAAAAAAACTCTCATTTACTTCTCATTTTTGCATATTCATTAGTTTAGTCGGTACTCATCCAAATCTGGAGCTAATCTAACAAAATAACTTGCAAAAATGTTTCAAAAATTAGTAGCTCAAATTTATATGTAAGGGAAAAATATTAAATAAAATGTTCAAAAATCAAGAAAAAACTAAAAATAAATACAATTTTGTTGAAATGTTGTAGTTTGTATTTTGCATGAATTTAATTGTATTATGTTTCCATTTCTAAAGATGTTTGGTGACTAAAATAGTATTTTAATAAATATACCTGTTTAATAAATCGGTTTTGTTCAAATGCACCAATATAAATCATCCATATTCTCTGAGAAATGGAGAAAAATATTCATTTTCAAAATGGGGTGTACTCATATATGCTGAGCACTGTATATATATAGAAATAAATGAAACTTTTTATACATGCATATACTGTACATATATGCAAGCATGTGTGTATTTATATACAAATAACAAATATACTCACACAAACATTATACCGTATGTAAACACAAACTTTTATTTACATTTTTTGTTGTGATTTCAGTAATCGGTTAGTTAAAAGTGAACAGAATAAAGGATCAACACACTGCTGTTGCAGATCATTCTCCTCTGAATAACACACACACACACACACACACACGCACAAAACGCTCACAGCAGCCCTGCAGACGACGCAGAGCTCTTTGTTTATTCATAATGCCAAGAGGAGAAGACTGGGCATACGCTGCTACAAGCAGGAGCAGTTACACACACACACACACACACACACACACACACACACACACACACACACACACGCATGGAAATGTACAAACACACAGACACACAGAGAGAGAGAGAGACACACATACACACATACACACAATCACACACACACACACGTGCACTCACACAGACATAAAGACAAGCAAAACAAATATGTAAACACACACACACAAGCAATGACACACAGACACAAACGCACCCACATCCTATTCTCACCCAATAAAAGCATTAAAGGCACTCTGAAGTGTGATGTGAAGTGGCCAATGAGTGATAAATGCTAAATTAATATACTCATAATTATTCATTCATTCATTCATTTTCTTTTCAGCTTAGTCCCTTTATTAATCTGGGGTCGCCACAGCGGAATGAACCACCAACTTATCCAGCATTTGTTTTACGCAGCGGATGCCCTTCCAGCCGCAACCCATCCCTGGGAAACATTCACACACACACTCATTCACACACATACACTACGGACAATTTTGCCTACCCAATTCACCTGTACCGCATGTGTTTGGACTGTGGGGGAAACCGGAGCACCCGGAGGAAACCCACGCGAACACAGGGAGAACATGCAAACTCCACACAGAAATGCCAACTGACCCAGCCGAGGCTCGAACCAGCGACCTTCTTGCTGTGAGGCGACAGCACTACCTACTGCGCCACCACTACTCATAATTATATAATATCTCAAATGTAAATATTTGTAATATTTAGTATATATATATATATTAAATATAGAAATGTAATGTATTCATTTAAAATGTGCATTTGAATAATCCAGCTATTTATTAGTGAAGAAGACTCACCGAAGTCTGCCAGCTTGAGCTCTCCGGTGTCGCTGATCAACAGGTTCTGTGGCTTCAGGTCTCGGTGAAGGATGTAGCGCTGATGAATATACGACAAACCCCTCAATAACTGGAAGAGGAACAACTGCAGAAACAACAGAAGAGTTCACTGTGAGCATCACAAACCATATACACACAACACATACACACATGATCTGCAACACAAAGCTGGAGGATTCACACTGGAGCTGCTATTGAAGAGAGTTTAACACATATGGGTAGTCGAAATTATAATGATTGTTACTTTAAATGAGATATATACAGCTGATGTTAACTTGTAGAATATATACAGCTGTAAGTAAACCACAGAGAATACACTGCAAAAATGCCAATAAGGTAAGCAAAATAATCCTGTTTTTCATTTTGACGTAAGATTATTTACCTTACCCCATTGGCAGATTCTTTAGCTTGATTTAAGGAAAAATTCCCTTAATTTTGGCATATTATTTCTTAAAACAAGCCAATATGTTTTGCTTGTCCAGAAAATGCTTCATGATTTAAGGATTTTTAGGTATTTGGACTAGAAACAAGACAAAAACTCCAAGTAAGAAAAGCATTTTTTGCAGTGCAGCACAAAATAAACAGTGAGGTAGTTCATGACACATTTAAGAGTTCAATATCATCTGACTGCGTTCAATACTGGATCAATCATGAAGTCTGAATGTCTAAAAGAGAACCGTGAGCGATCAATGCTCATCTGAGGAAAACAAAGACACAGTTTCCCACAGTTTCACATCCATCTGAAAAAAAAGCCATTTAAATGCCTCCGTCGAGAAAAACAATCAGAGTCTCGGCCAATTAGGCGAAGCAGGAGAGCGAATCGTCCAATCAGAGAAGCCGTAACTGCCGTCTGGAGTCTTTCTTCATGTTCAGTCACGTGGGGACAAACATGTTTCTGAAGAGCTTCTGCTTATTATGAGGAAGATCTTTAACATTTACAGAAACACTTTACACTGATCACTTCAGCAGAAACAGCACATGCTCACATTAACCTTAAAGATTCATCTAGAGGACAGAGGAAAGACTTGGAAACAAGGAAAATATTACTCAAAAACTGAACAATGTTTTATCACTACTATTATTATTAAATAATGAATGAATACGTTTTATCTATTTAGAAAAAAACATTTAATTATTTCATTAATTTTAAATAAATGAGTATATATTTATTTATTTAAAATAAATAAATACATGTATTAATCAAATTAAACCTTTTTAAATAAATAAAACGCAACTATTAAAATTCAATTAAAAGATTTATAGTTACATATTTATTTCTTAAATCGTATTATTTATTAAAATACTATAAATCAAGAATTGTTTTCTCTGACATGAAGATTGACACTAAAATACTAAACAGTTATATTTCTGTATTTGTTTAATGATTTAAATTAAACATAAATTAGCGATTTTAAAATATTAATTGATTTACACTAGTTTGGCGTTGTTGTTTTTTTTCATGTTTTTTTTTTTTAATTATTCTGTTCATCAAGGCGGAATTTATTAAATGAAAAACAAATTGTTAAATTATTAAATACTTATTTATTAAATATTTATTTATTACGTATTGTGTGTAGTTTCAAATAAAATTATTAGTCCAGTCATTATTGCTTTTATTACTATTACCATCCATAATAATAACAATAATAATAATAATAATAATTAATAAAAGAGTGATGTCTGTCAGATCATGTGACTCTGATGACTGGAATAATGAAGCTGAAAAGTCATTATTAAAATCACTGGAATAAATTATTAAATTAAATGATAAACTACTTTTGAACAGTTATTTTATAGTGCAGTAACACTTCACAATTTCACTATTTGTACTGTAGTTATGATGAAATAAATGCAGCCTTGGTGAGCAGGAGAAGCTTATTTTAAAACATTTAAACATCATACTGACCCCAAATCTTTGACAGTAGTGTACATTATATACATAATGTATTAATATAATGGACATTAAAAAATAATTATTGTAAAATCAGCAAACTACACCAGTTTCATAAAATCCAACAGTGCTGAGTGAAGCTGTACAGTATACAATACTGAGCTAAAGGACATCGGTCCATACTGTACAATATATATAATAAAATAATTGAAGAAAAGCCACTCAACTGGAAACACACACACACTCTCTCTCTCTCTCACACACACACACACACACACACACACACACACACACACACACACACACACACACACACACACGTGTCCTCTAAGTCAATTACTGAAGGCGAGAGTCAGCAGAAATAAACATCATGTCTGAGATAAAGACACATGGAGGAAGATGGAGGATGATAACAGAACAAAAGACGAGTCCAGAGCTGCAGGCCTCAAACTACAGATCAATATAATCTTCAGAAACACTGACACCAGACCAAACACCCTGAAAATACAGGCCTCAGCCTACATTTTTTGTCAAAATTTAAAATGCGTTCCTCCGGGTACGTTTTGAGTCTCAAATTGGACACTCATGGATGTTTGCACACACCCTGGGCATATATTGTGTAGTTCTAGTGTACTCCGTACATACACTCCTTAGATACACTCCTTCCTGTCTTATGTACCACTTTTATGTTTCTGTTTGTACAGATGGGTCTTTTAGAGTTTTGTACTTTGTACTTTTTATTCTACAGCTACATACTCTATATATCTAAAGGTTTTAAATATTTTGTGTTTGTTTTTTTTTTTCTATTGCAAAACTTCTATTTTTTTTCTGTTTACTTCTTGGTTTTATTCCATAATTTAGATTCTAGTTGTTTTTATTTTTAAGCCACAAGTGGTTGTGTAAGCATTTCACTGCATATCATACTATGTATGACTGTGATCCACTAGAGGGTGCTCTACATTTTTTTCTAATCTGAAATATGTCGCTTAGAGTACGTTTTGTTGTATGTTTCAAATCCACTAGAGGGCGCTGTCCTTATTTTTACAAATCTGAAATACGCTACTTAAGGTACATATAGTTGCATGTTTCAAATGACAAACACACTAGATTCATGACTGCACACATCCATGATGTGAATTTCCCGTTCCACCACATCCCAAAGGTGCTCTATTGGATTGAGAACTGGTGACTGTGGAGGCCATTTGAGTACAGTGAACTCATCGTCATGTTCAAGAAACCAGTCTGAGATGATTGGCGCTTTGGTGACATGGTGCGTCATCCTGCTGGAAGTAGCCATCAGAAGATGGAGACACTGTGGTCATAAAGGGATGGACATGGTCAGCAGCAATACTCAGGTAGGCTGTGGCGTTGACACGACGCTCAATCGGTACTAATGGGTCCAAAGTGTGCCAAGAAAATCTCCCCCACACTATTACACCACCACCAGCCTGAACCGCTGATACAAGGCAGGATGATCAATGCTCTCATGTTGTTGAGGCCAAATTCTGACCCGACCATCCGAATGTGGCAGCAGAAATGGAGACTCATCAGACCAGGCAACGTTTCTCCAATCTTCTATTGTCCAGTTTTGGTGAGCCTGTGTGAATTGTAGCCTCAGTTTCCTGTTCTTAGCTGACAGGAGCGGCACCCGGTGTGGTCTTCTGCTGCTGTAGCCCATCCGCCTCAAGGTTGGACGTGTTGTGTGTTCAGAGATGCTCTTCTGCAGACCTCGCTTGTAACGAGTGCTTATTTGAGTTACTGTTGCCTTTCTATCAGCTGGAACCAGTCAGGCCATTCTCCTCTGACCTCTGGCATCAACAAGGCATTTGCAATAGATGGTTGTGCGTGAAAATCCCAGTAGATCAGCAGTTTCTGAAATACTCAGAGCAGACGTCTGGCGTCGTTAAATCCCCTTTCTTCCCCATTCTGATGCTCGCTTTGAACTGCAGCAGATCGTCTTGACCATGTCTACATGCCTAAATGCATTGAGTTGCTGCCATTTGACTGGCTGATTTGCGTTAACGAGCAGTTGGAGAGGTGTACCTAATAAAGTGGCCAGTGAGTGTATTCATCTTTCTTGTACACATCCAGGTGAAAGCAAAGATTGTTGTACAGATCAGCTAACAAACAACTAACCTAAACCCTTGCCTGAACACAACCAAAAGTATCTTTGATAGCAAACATAAGAGAAAAGTGCACTGCGACCACGCAGTTTTGCCTTGATTTTACATTGCTTTTATCTCTTTTGTGGAAGCGTGCTTCACCGAACTCGAGCACTCTGCAGTACAAAGGTACAAAAGTTAACAACGAGAAAACTGACCGGAAAAGTGTCCATATGGAGACAGATAGGTGAAGCAAACATATTCATTACAGATAATAAACAGCGTTAAGTTGTTTTGTGCTGTTTATTTGGTGTTGTGCAAAGAAAATATTCCTTTATTAATGAATATTATGTTGCTGTAAATATAATCATTAGTGTGAAAAGGAACAAAAGTTGTTGTCGTCACGCTGCCCTCTACTGTTCAATTACCTACAAACTGCAGTAAAAGGTATCTTTAAGTACATTTTGGTGGGTTCACATAAATGTAGACTGAAGCAGTATTTCCACTGAGCCTTCAGTCTAAAAACACACTTAAAGCTGAGTTCAGTCTTCAGTAAAACAAAATCATCATAAACCATGAATAACAAGGATGATGTTAAGGACCATCAACCGTGTAAACAGAGCTTAAATCCTTCATTACAGCTTTGAAGTAAAGATCTGATGCCAAGGCTGGATCTGCTTTAATTGTGAAGCGAAACGCTGGAGGAGATTTACTCTGAATCTGAGCAGTATTAACTCTACTAAAGCAGCCAAGGGCATCGGCTTTATAATAGATGCTTCATTTGTGGGAAAACATTAATGACAGTATCGCAGGAGATGGAGAGTAATTTATCACACGTACCGATAAATCTCTAGATCTGAGTGATAATCCATCATAAGACCTCATCAATAATTACACATTAACATATGAGCTCGTATTGGTATTTGATTAAGAGCTTTAGAGGTATCCTGCATGCATCACTAGAATAGGTTGGTGTACTTTATGATGGATGCTTTTTAATACTCAACAATAAATCTACAATGATCATAATAATAATAATAAAAGTTTTATTTTAAATTTTAAAAAAAATCTAAACTTAAATTATATTTTTTAAATATAAAAATGTAAATATTTAATAAAAATTTTAAGTAAAAAACACCTTTAATATATATATATATATATATATATATATATATAGCTAAAATATTTTATTCATTTATAGTGAATAATATTACTATTAACAATTATGCTTAAAATAATAATTCAACAGAATATTACTGAACTGTAAATAAAATTATAATAACAATGATAATAACATTAAACCAATTATTATAATACTGTTAAACTAAATAACAATATTAATAATAATAATAATATTAATAATAATAATAATAATAATAGGCGACGCAGTGGCGCAGTAGGTAGTGTTGTCGCTTTACAGCAAGAAGGTCGCTGGTTAGAGCCTCGGCTGGGTCAGTTGGAGTTTGCATGTTCTCCCTGTGTTCGCGTGGGTTTCCTCCGGGTGCTCCGGTTTCCCCCACAGTCCAAAGACATGCGGTACAGGTGAACTGGGTAGGCCAAATTGTCCGTAGTGTATGAGTGTGAATGAGTGTGTATGGATGTTTCCCAGAGATGGGTTGCAGCTGGAAGGGCATCCGCTGCGTAAAAACGTGCTGGATAAGTTGACGGTTCATTCCGCTGTGGCAACCCTGGATTGATGGAGGGACTGAGCCGAGGAGAAAATGAATGAATCCACACACTCTCATTCACACTCATACACTACGGACAATTTAGCTTACCCAATTCACCTGTACCGCATGTCTTTTGACTATGGGGGAAACCGGAGCACCCGGAGGAAACCCACGCGAACCCAGGGAGAACATGCAAACTCCACACAGAAACGCCAACTGACCCAGCCCAGCCGAGGTTCGAACCTGCGACCCAGCGACGTTCTTGCTGTGAGGCAACAGCACTACCTACTGCGCCACTGCGTTGCCCGTATATATTTTTAAAAATATTAAAATATTTTTACTACCATTAGTTTATATTGCTAAAATATTTGGACTTTTTAAGAATCTTAAAAAATTAATTAAAAATATTATAGTACTGAAAAAAAAAGTCACACGTTTATTAATAATAATATTTATTATTATTATTATTATTATTATTATTATTATTATCATTATTATTAATATTATTATTATTATTATTAATAGTACTAGTATTTTTGTTCAAATATATTATTTTTAAATATAAATTTACAGTAAAATTTAAGTAAAGCAATTATTTAATACTATTGAACTGCAAATAAAATAATAATACAAATTATTACTACTAAATATTATAACATTTGCATGTTCTCCCCATGTTGGTGTGGGTTTCCTCCGGGTGCTCCGGTTTCCCCCACAGTTTAAACACATGCGCTATAGGGGAATTGATGAACTAAATTGGCTGTAGTGTGTGTGTGTGTGTGTGTGTGTGTGTGTGTGTGTGTGTGTGTGTGTGTGTGTGTGGGTGTGGGTGGGTGGGTGGGTGGGTGGGTGGGTGGGTGGGTGTGTGTGTGTGTGTGTGTGTGTGTGTGTGTGTGTGTGTGTGTGGGTGGGTGGGTGTGTGTGTGGGTGGGTGGGTGTGTGTGTGTGGGTGGGTGTGTGTGTGTGGGTGGGTGGGTGGGTGTGAATGAGTATGTATGGGTGTTGAAGAAGATTTTTTATTCTCTAAAAGTATTCTCTTAGGCCCCGTTTACACTAATACGTTTTAGTTTTAAAACGCATAAGTTTTGCTACAGTTACGCCATCCGTCCACACTACGCCGGAGTTTTTGAGCCCCGAAAACGGAGCGTTTTGGAAACGCTGAAGAGGCCGTTTTCATTCTAATACGCTGCTGCTCCGTCTCAGTGTGGATGGGGGAAAACGGAGACATCTGAAAACGGAGGCGGGGCTGCAGCATTCGCCTCTCTGATTGGGGCTTTTCCCTCAATATTAAGTAGCCTTCACACAGTTCAGTCTGCATCCTCTCCGTGTAAGTTCAGACTTCGCAAGTTTGATATGGAAAACAAACTCCCGAGTGTGTACTTTATAAAGTCATTCACATCACCCTGGCTATGCTGTTTCACTATCTTAACAATAAAATGAAAACATGATGTGAGGAAGTGCCTATTTTCACTTTGATATTAGCAACAGACATCAAAAATGTCGAGGCGTCGTGTAGCTGCATGATATGAGCGTCATCTTCAAACATATAACAAAATGGAGCCTATAACATTACTGCCTCCTTTTATTTTCATTGAAAATACGAAACATACACTCTCTCTTTTACTGAATATCAGTTTTAATGATCAATAATGGCCATTATAAAAGTATAACGCACAATAAGTTTATACAATAGAGAAAATAAAGGCAAACAATCAGTCAGATGTGCAGAATCGGTGTCTGTGGTTACATTAATTAATATTTAACCTAACTTATCTTTGCGCTCAGCCAAAGCACGTTACCTGAGAACAAGTAATGGACTCAAAAGACCAAAGTCAGGAATATGTCGTCAGATTTAGACAACAAAATGAATTAAATATCACGTTTAACAAATATAGTGAGATTAGATCCAGCGGGAGATCTGTGATGAACAGTCCGACTTGCACAGCTCTCATGTGGGTGTGTGTGCGCTCAAAGCACGCTGCAGCGCATGCCAGAGAGTGTGTGTGATCACGTGATGTGCGTTTTCACCGTTTTAGTGTAGACGGAGAGCTGTTCAGAAACGCTGGGTGAAACGCTAGTGTGGACGCGGATCGTTTTTATTCTAAAATGCCGTTTTAAAACTAAAACGTACTAGTGTAAACGGGGCCTAAAAGTATGTAGTAGTGTGCAGTAAACATGAGCCAGGCTAAAGCCGGGTTAGTGTAAGATGAGTAAGCCTGCATAGGAGTAACACTATGAGAAGGCTATGCTGAAGAATGGCTGATTATGTAGAATAACTGAAGATGTAAAGCACTGATTATATATGTTAAATACTCATATGAAGCTATATCTGTAAAAGGTATTCAGGAGAGTGAGTAACATATTATCAAGTTATTGTACCATCATGACAATGTACAGTTGAAGTCAGAATTATTAGCCCCCCTTTGATTTTTTTTTCTTTTTTAAATATTTCCCAAATTATGTTTAACAGAGCAAGGACATTTTCACAGTATGTCTGATAATATTTTTTCTTCTGGATAAAATCTTATTTGTTTTATTTTGGCTAGAATAAAAGCAGTTTTTAATTTTTTAAAAGCCATTTTAAGGTCAATATTATTAGATCCTTTAAGCTATTTTTTTTCAATAGTCTACAGAACAAACCATCGTTATACAATAACTTGCCTAATTACCCTAACCTGCCTAGTTAACCTAATTACCCTAGTTAAGCCTTTAAATGTCACTTTAAGCTGTATAGAAGAGTCTTGAAGAATATCTAGTCAAATATTATTTACTGTCATCATGACAAAGATCAAATAAATCAGTTATTAGAAATGAGTTATTAAAACTATTATGATTAGAAATGTGTTGAAAAAATCTGCTCTCCGTTAAACAGAAATTGGGGGAAAAAATAAACAGGGGGGACAATAATTCTGACTTCAACTGTATGTAAACACTTAGAAGTTGCATCTATGAAGTGACATCTCTGGTGTGAAAACAGTTGCTTACGTAGCCCTGAGCTAGCAGGGCTAAGAGCCAAGAATAACAGGACCACCTCAACATATACTTGACCTTACAGTAAAGTAAAAACTTATCCAAGGATGGTCAGAAGTTAAAACGAGAACGCCTAGAGGTGGGGCAGAGAAACTGTATAAAATGTGCACAGTACAAAAAATACTTCAGAATTGTCCAGGAGAGACTTCACGTCTGCTCTGCACCTCGGCTTTGTTATGTTGGATAAAGTCTATTTTTTAGTATTCAAAACCTACTGTCTGATTATTAAGGTTCATTGATGAAAAGGCCGGCAACTACAACTAGTGTTTCCCAGTACTGGGTTGCAGCTGGAAGGGCAACCGCTGTGTAAAAACCTCACAAGCTAAAACCTAGAGCACTGTCTAACCCTTGATGTATTCTCAGTTCAGTCCTCATCTTCAGTCAAAAATTTGGGGGTGATTTTTGACAGCAACCTGTCATTTGAAGGCCAGATTTCAAGCATCTGTAAAACTGCATTTTTTCATCTTAAAATGTTGCCAAACTTCGACATATGCTATCAATGTCTGATGCGGAAAAGCTTATTCATGCTTTCATGACCACTCGATTAGATTACTGTAATGTGTTACTAGGTGGTTGCCCTGTTGGCCTAATAAACAAACTTCAGCTAGTTCAAAATGCAGCTGCTAGAGTGCTTTCTAGAACAGAGAAATATGATCATATTACTCCAGTTCTTTCATCACTGCATTGGCTCCCTATTAAATATCCTATAAATTTTAACATTTTATTGACTACCTAAAAGCCCTGAACGGCTGAGCTCCCCAGTATTTGAGGGAGCTCCTGGTGTATTATAGCCCATCATGTCCTCTACACTCAATTAATTCTGGACAAGTGATTATTCCCAGAATATCAAAATCAACTGTAGGCGGTAGATCTTTCTCATATCTGGCACCTAAACTCTGGATCAGCCTTCCTAGCACAGTTGGGGAAGCAGACACACTCAGTGTAAAACTAGATTAAAGACACATCTCTCTGCATTAGCATACACATAAAGCACACATGCTGTTGAAATCCAAATCC
Organism: Danio kyathit; assembly: GCA_903798195.1. Taxonomy (NCBI): domain Eukaryota; kingdom Metazoa; phylum Chordata; class Actinopteri; order Cypriniformes; family Danionidae; genus Danio; species Danio kyathit. The sequence goes on from LR812534.1 coordinate 70,644,012, forward strand.
TCTAAAGGATTGTCAGTCTGCATTATTTAGGGCAACAGGCGCCGGGAACACTTCCCTAAAGACATTATTTGAATGGCATCTGGGCTTATGTTAATCTGTTTTCCAGAGGTCTCCATAATCCTGGACCAGGCCGTATCCTGAGTAGCTGCTGTGGTGGTCATGGAGGAGTGGAGAGCATGAGACTGATCCTTGTAAGACCCCAGTGACAGACGAGTCCTCGCATTGATCCTGAAGGGCCAGCCTGTACACCAGCCGGTGACCTCTCTAACCTGCAGCTTTTCCACGATGAACATCCAGCGTTCTCCAGCCTCCGGCGCCTAGACTGCAGCTCTGCACAAGACGTTTGGCCATAGGAGAAATGGTCGTGCCTAACTGAGCCTGGTTTCTCTCGAGGTTTTTTTCCTTCACTTTCGCCAATTGGTGAAGTTTGTTCCTCGCCGCTGTCACCACTGGCTTGCATAGTTCGGGAATTGTAGAGGTGCGCATGGATGGATTTGCTCTTCAGTGTTTGGACTTTCAGCAGTGAAAATTAAACTACACTGAACTTCAACTCTTAAAACTGGACTGACACTGTTTCAATTCACTATAATCTTCTATGTGAAGCTGCTTTGATACAATCTACATTGTAAAAGCGCTAGAGAAATAAAGATGAATTGAATTGAATTAAAACATACTGTATGCCGGAATAGTTAGCGGTTCATTCCACTGTGGTGACCACTGATAAATAAGGAACTAAGGTGTTGGAAAATGAATGAATGAATATATTAAACCAATTATTATAATACTACTAAACTATAAACAACAGCAATAATAACATGTCCATTGTAGAGTAATGTCCACTGTAGAACCGCAGCAACCACATCAATTAAAATGTAGCTCTAGCAAGAAGTAAAAACACCCTAGCAACCAATTGATACACCCTAGCAACCATCAGCCCAAAAAAAAAAATCCCTCAGCATCAGCCTGTAGAGTTCAGAAGGAGGAGGTGAAAGTGAACACAGCAGGAAGAGCAGATCTCTGAACATCTGAGCTCTCCTGCAGCTCTTTCCCTCTGTTCACTGTTTTCAGATCAGTGCTGCTGCTCGAGGGAGACTCTCAAAGAGACATCCAGCCATTACACTTACACAGAATCCTTTTAGAAACAAACTGGAGCCTTTTCACTTTTGCGTTTATCTCCTCAGCAGAAGTGGTCATAGTTGGTAAACTCAGAGCGCAGTGAATATGAAAGGACAACAAATCATGTGTTTACAATCCTATTTGCTGAAATAATAACAAAAAAACTCCAGGATGGTGTTATCAAGACTTTCAGAAAGAGGAAAGCAATAGTGTGAGACTGATAACGGCAGCCAGAAGAGAGAATAATGTCAGATTTACGGTCCTGCCCCCATACACACTGCATTACACACACCTCACACACACGGGAATTCGCTTTTTGTGATTTGATGCAAAGATGATATAATACACACATAAGCACATATAAATGTTATATCAAGGATTTAAGATGCTAATGAGCATCTTGTGAAAAGGGTGCATACTGACCAATGATGTGTGTAAATGTCATAATCACCAGCGATCCAGGCTTTTAGATCACTGGGAATCATTCACTCAAGATTACAAATCTGTCACCATATAGACTACAAATCCTGTCATGCACCACACATTCACACCTGTTCCAGTTTTCCGCTGATTGCTAACACACACAGCTGAAGCTGAAGCACAGACACACATACTAGTTGCTGAGTCTTGTTTATCTGTGAGTATCACGACGTGTTTTTCCTTGTTTAGCCTAGCCATGTTTTGACCCTTTGCTTTGTCTGTTTGCTTTGATTCATTGCTGCCTGTACAGACTATTTGCCTGTTCTTTGACCACGACTTTGGATTGCTCTGCATCCTGACCATTCTTGTAATAAACTGCATGTGGATCCAGTGTCCTTCACATTACAGTAAAACTGATCTCAGAAAATCACTGCATGCTTTTCTCCCTCAGTCAATGCACAATTATAATGCCTCATCATGACAATCATATTTATGACAGACTTATGACAAGTTGTGTTGTCTTGGTAATGTCAAGCTGTCATGACAAAAACAGGTTGTGGTGTATTTTTCTGGTTAATCTACCTTTCATTCCTAGTTGCATGTTTTAAGCTCATTATTATTAATAATAATAATAATAATAATGCATTTTATTTAAAGGCGCCTTTCATGACACTCAAGGTCACCGTACAGGACAGCAAGAACAATCAGTTCAAATAAAAACACAATAAAAGTCAAATAGAATACAATACAAATATTAAAAATGCAGTCGGGTTAAAGAGAATAAGCTGTTCTAAACAGATGTGTTTTGAGTTTGGATTTAAATTGAGAAAGAGAGTCTAAATTACGGAGATCAGGTGGAAGTGAATTCCAAAGCTGAGGAGCAGAGTGGCTGAAGGATCTGCTCCCCATGGTGACAAGGCGGACAGAGGGAACAGTGAGGTGAATGGAAGAAGAAGACCTGAGTGTTGGAGAAGGTGTGGCGATATGAACAAGACTAGTAAGGTATGGAGGAGCAAGATTGTGGATGGCTTTAAAAGTGAGAAGAAGTATTTTATAATTAATTCTGAAAAAGATGGGAAGCCAGTGAAGCTGTTGTAGAATGGGTGTGATGTGACAGATAGAGGGGGTTTTTGTGATAATACGGGCTGCAGCGTTTTGTACTAGTTGTAATTTATGAAGAGTTTTATTAGGGAGGCCAAACAGAAGGGAATTACAGTAATCTAAACGGGATATGACTAAACTATGAACAAGAATGGCAGCTGAATGAGGTGTGAGGGAAGGACACAAGCAATTTATATTTCGAAGGTGGAAATAAGCGGACCGGGTGACATTATTAACATGTGCAGTAAATGATAGGGTGCTGTCGAAGATGACCCCCAGACTCTTAACCTGAGGTGAGGGGGTGATGACAGAATCATCTGTGGGAATAGAAAAGCTATGTGATTTGTTTAAAGTGGATCGTGTACCTATAAGCAGAAGTTCAGTTTTATTGTCATTTAATTTCAGGAAGTTTGAGGTGAACCAGGATTTGATGTCTGCAAAGCAATTAGTGAGGGATGAAGGTGGGAGTTTGAGGTTGGGTTTGGTTTGGTTGATAGGTAGAGCTGGGTATCATCTGCGTAGCAATGAAAATGAAAATATTATTATTATTATTATTATTATTATTATTATTATTATTATTATTTGATTGTATTATAATTATTCTTGGTGACACAGTGGTGCAGTAGGTAGTGCTGTCGCCTCACAGCAAGAAGGTCGCTGGGTCGCAGGTTCGAACCTTGGCTGGGTCAGTTGGCGTTTCTGTGTGGAGTTTGCATGTTCTCCCTGTGTTCGCGTGGGTTTCTTCCGGTTTCCCCCACACACTCTAAAAAATGCTGGGTTGGTTTTTTAACCCAAATGCTGGGTTGAGACTGCTTGGTCACAAAATTGGGTTGATTTAACCCAATTTGGGTTGAAGGTCGATCTTGATCTATAACCCAGCAGTGCTGGGTTGGGAACGCGGACGTGAAAGAGAACACGCACGTCACATCAACATGCAGGGACATCAACGTGAGAAACCGCCATTTTCTTTGCGCCGTCTTTAGAGGGAAGCGAGTGAAATTCTGTCTAAGACGTAAGTTATTCAGTGTGTATTTAACAACTTTCATAAGAAATAACACATTTAGTTTACAGTATAATGTATATACGCACTTTTTTTAAACCTCACTTTTTTTTTTAAACCTAACCACTACGCGACGACCGCGCTTCGCCTCGGGGCCGGACCTGCGTCGCCTCACGACCGGACCTGCTGCTCGCCTCGCGACCGGACCTGCTACTTCACTTCGCGGCCGGACCTGCTACTTCACTTCGCGGCCGGACCTGCTGCTCGCCTCGCGACAGGACCTGCTACTTCACTTCGCGGCAGGACCTGCTGCTCGCCTCGCGGCCGGACCTGCTGCTCGGCTCGCGAACGGACCTGCTACTTCACTTCGCGGCCGGACCTGCTGCTCGCCTCGCGACCGGACCTGCTACTTTACTTCGCGGCCGGACCTGTGGCTTTGTGAATGGGAAAGCGCGCGTGACATCGGAAGGAGCTTGAAAAGATAAGGTAATTTCCTTAATTTTTTAATATTATTTTTGTATAGGCAAAGTCCCTTTATTCTAGAGTCTTTGGTATCTACTTTGTTAGATTTTATAAGCCCCACACCAAGGATAGTTAGGATAATTTAGGAGCTTTTTGTTGTAATAAAATGCCTTTTGAATGACAGATTTCTCTGTGTAGGTTAGGTAATGGCAGCACGTACTGTGATTTGTATTGTTAAGCTGTAAAACAGTAAGTAGTATTTTTACTCCTGTACTTCTTAAATTGATTTTTGTAACAATACTTTGATGCATAAGAGTGTTAAATTCAGCTTCTCTAACGATGTTTTTTTTTGGTCAGAACATACTTAATAATTTTCCTGCTCTGCTTGTCGATGTTGTTTAGCTGTACATTGAATAGCAAATGTTATTAGTTTACTGTGAGCCTTTTACATTGTAGACATGATTTGAGAGAACTGTTATCTTTAATTAATCCTGTACGTATGGCTATTTTGATGCAGACGTCTCAGCTAAGGCTAAATCCAACCTAATCATCTTTGAAAAAAGTTTGACCGCCATTTTATGTGACACCCTGGATAATTATGATCATTTAGGAGTATTTTTGTGATAAAGTGACTTTTGGCTGATCTTTTTTACTTAATTTTGCTAAAATGCTTCTGCTTCTGTTATTCTTTTTCAGATGAATGAATATGTGCAAACCAAACTAAAAGAGTGGAATCTTCAAGAGTGAATCCCCACATGTGAAGGTATGTAGTAATATTTTACTTTGTTCATTGTAATCATTAGGGCTGCCCTTGTCTAAAGATTTGTCTGGTTGACTTGTGATGTTCATGTGAAGCATTAGTTGAATAATTACACATTTATTAATAAACCATCATTCATTCATTTTCTTGTCGGCTTTGTCCCTTGCGGGGTCGCCACAGCGGAATGAACCGCCAACTTATCCAGCATGATTTTACGCAGCGGATGCCCTTCCAGCCGCAACCCATCTCTGGGAACTTCCACACACACATTCACACTCATACACTATGGACAATTTAGCTTACCCAATTCACCTGTACTGCATGTCTTTGGACTGTGGGGGAAACCGGAGCACCCGGAGGAAACCCACACGAACGCAGGGAGAACATGCAAACTCCACACAGAAACGCCAACTGACCCAGCCCAGCCGAGGTTCGAACCTGCAACCCAGCGACGTTCTTGCTGTTAGGCAACAGCACTACCTACTGCGCCACTGCGTTGCCTCTTTAATAAACCATATCAATCATAATTAATAATGATTGCATAATGCTTTTCTAACAGCTATTTTATTAATAATGAATGTTATTTTTATGTTTGTTATTAGGGAGGCATGGGGGTGCAGTGGTTAGTGCTGTCGCCTTACAGCAAGCAGGTCGCTGGTTCGAGCTTCGGCAGGGTCAGTTGGTGTTTCTGTGTGGAGTTTGCCTGTTCTCCCCGTGTTGGCGTGGGTTTCCTCTGGGTGCTCCGGTTTCCCCCACAGTCTAAAGACATGCGGTGTTGGTGAATTGGGTAAGCTAAATTGTCCGTAGTGTGTGTATGTGTGTGTGAGAATGAGAGTGTATGGGTGTTTCCTAGTGATGGGTTGCAGCTGGAAGGGCATCTGCTGCGTAAAACATATAAGTTGGCGGTTCATTCCGCTGGGCTGACCGCTGATTAATAAAAGGACTAAGCCGAAAGGAAAATGAATGAATGAATGAATGTTTGTTATTATAAAATAAAAATGAAAACTATAATTTTGCATCTGTTTAACAGAAACATTTTTTTTAAATCATGTAAATATAATTTCTTTATTGACAAATAATTTTTAGTAAGTAGGGAGTGATTTGGTCACAGCTATGGCTTATATTTCTCTAATGTTTTGTGATAAGATGCTTTATATTGATAGTGAATGCAACAAACTCTATATGGCCTGTAAGTTTAACATGAATTGAGAAAGCACTGGGTAGCAGTTCTGCATTTTCATTTAAGGAGAAGTCCACTTCCAACTAAAAGATTCACACATAATGTACTCACCCCCTTGTCACCCGAGATGTTCATGTCTTTTTTTCTTCAGTCGTAAAGAAATTGTTTGTTTTGAGTTTTTTTAGGAAAACATTTCAGCATTTTTCTCCATCTCCATGGACTGAGATGGTGCCTCAATTTTGAACTTTCAAAAGAAAATTTTAATGCGGCTTCAAATGATCCCAAATGTGGTTGCAAACAATCCCTGCTGAGGAAGAAGGGTCTTATCTATCTTCATTAAGGTAATACAATCAAAATACCTAATAATTTCAAATGCTCACTTTGCCTTACTCTGCCTGAACTCTGTGTAAAATATAGTCAGAGTGTTCAGTACCCAAACTTTCTTGAGCTAGAATACACACAGTTCAGACAAGGCAGAGCAAGACAAGATGAATGTTTGACATTGAAAAGTATTTAAATTGTATTTTTTAATGAAGAAAAAAAAGAAGATTGTGTTATTTAAGACCCTTCTTTCTCGTCTGAGGTTGTTTACAACTACATTTGTGATGGTTTGCAGTGGATTTTAAACTGCATTTTGGAAGTTTATGCATTAAGTCATCTGCATCTGGGCCAAGAAGTTGCAGCATAGTGCCATGGTCAGTTTTTAACTAATGCCAACACTGGCTGATAGCTTGGTGTGTTATGATCCTTTTTGCTCCTACAGGTATTTTAGGTGTTCTAAAGTTAACTAACTTGTACAATTTTGAGTTCTTAATCAATTTTTTTTATTTTGTATTTTTTCAGATCGGGACCAATATGGCTGAGTATCTTCGTCCATTCAATTCAAGAGTCCATTGAATTTCCGTATGTTCTCATGCTTGGAGACCACCACTGCTTACAAGCCTTTGCTATAATAAATGGCACAGCACGTGAGCAAAGTACATTTCTTGCTGCAGTGGACGTTTGCTTTAAAGCATTCTACATCTTTGGTGTGAACTACCCCGAGCAGTGTTCCCTGGTTTGGCAGTTTCTACAGACTGTGGTGTATGGAGTTCCTGTGCAGGGGACACTGGCAGTAACAGTTCTGCAAGCATTAATTTTTACTGACAAACAGTAATTATTAACACTGTGACCTCACCGCTTCCTTGGATTCTGTGTACTTCAACTTGTACACCTTTACTTCTAAATACAGTTGAAGTCAGAATTATTAGCCCCCGTTTGTTTGTTTCCAATTTCTGTTTAACGGAGAGAAGATTTCTTTAACACATTTCTAATCATAATAGTTTTAATAACTCATCTCTAATAACTGATTTATTTTATCTTTGTCATGATGACAGTAAATAATATTAGACTAGATATTCTTCAAGACACTTCTATACAGCTTAAAGTGACATTTAAAGGCTTAACTAGGTTAATTAGGTTAACTAGGCAGGCTAGGGTAATTAGGCAAGTTATTGTGTAACGATTGTTTGTTCTGTAGTTTCCAGACGAAATAAAACAAATAAGTCTTTCTCCAGATGAAAAACTATTATCAGACATACTGTGAAAATTTCCTGAATCTGTTAAACATCATTTAGGAAATATTTAAAAAGAAAAAAAAAAATCAAAGAGGGGCTAATACTTCAACTTCAACTGTACTTCAAAACTGCAATAAATCGTACTGTGACCGCTTTTCTCACATGGTATCTTGACGCTCATGCATGTAAATGTTTGTGCACGTTATCAAATGTTTTCATGTTGTAATTGCATATTTTCTTGTAAGTAAATTTGTCTTCAGTCAGTTTGATGCACTTTCATTATTCTAAATATATTTTTCTTCTACACTGCAGTTACATTGCAACTAATGTGACTCTTTTATATCTCAGGATCTACTGATGTTTGCACGTGATTGTTCAAGTAAAAGTTATGAAATGTTTTCCTATTTTAAATTTGTTTTCTCAAAGTAAATGCTTCTGTCTTCAGCTTTCATTATTACTTCTGCAGTACATCTGTTATTTCTTCTAAACTGCATTTACATTGCAATTGATCATCTTTACTGATGAGTCCTTTATATCTCAGGATATATTGATGTTTGCACATAATTGTTAAAGGGAAGGTTATAAAATGTTTTTTTTTTATTTTTTCCTAATCTTAAATTTGTATTTTCTTAGTTTTTTTTTGTTTAGTTTTTTCAGTCAGATTGATGTCATTTCATTATTACTTTCACATATGTTTTCTACATTGCAGTTGATAATTTATATATGAGGATATGTTGATGTTTGTGCACAAATTTGTATTAGTAATTTAAGTTAATCATTCTGACTTCAGTCATTTAGATGCATTTCATTATTACTTCTACATACTTTTATTTTCCTCTACTCTGCAATTACATTGCAGTTGATTCTTACTGATGATTCCTGATTTATGCATGATGTAAATGTTACTATGACTTCAGTCTGATGCATTGTTACTGACTTTAGTCACAGTGTTTCTGTCATTTCTGTTATTGAAATTTTTATTGAAATTGTCTTAATGCTGAAGTGAAAATGGGAAAAATGTTTTAAATTCATATGGACACATTTTTTATGTTTTGTCATAAATAAAATTACATTACTAAAGTATGTATTGCTGTAGAATTGTTTTTATTTTAGTGATTTTAATCACCAGGTTCTAGATTAAATTTCTGACCCATTTTTGGGTTACATTCAACCCAGCAGTGTAGTAACTTTTAACTAATAGTTGGGTTAAAAATCACAACCCAACATGCTGGGTTAAACGTGTAACCCAATTTTTTGGGTTAAAGTAACCCAGCGTTGGGTTCGTCCCTTTTTTACCCAGCGTTGGGTTACCAAAACAACCCAAATTGGGTTGTTTTCAACCCAGCATTTTTTAGTGTGCAGTCCAAAGACATGCGGTACAGGTGAATTGGGTAATTGGGTGAATTGGGACTAAATTGTCGGAAGTGGATGAGTGTGGATGTTTCCCAGAGATGGGTTGCGGCTGGAAGGGCATCCGCTGCGTAAAAATGTGCTGGATAAGTTGGCGGTTCATTCCGCTGTGGCGACCCCGGATTAATAAAGGGACTAAGCCGACAAGAAAATGAATGAATGAATAATTATTCTTTTTAAATCTCTCTGATATTGATTAAGCTTTTATTCTTTGTTTGCTGTTGGTAAAGTAAAAAAAGTCTGTTAATGTTTGTACAATATGATTTCTTTAACATATTTGAAAATAAAATTGGGGGGAAAAAAAGTCTTTAAATCTTTACATTTAAAATGTCATAACTGAGTGAATGACATAATAACAGTTGTCATAAGCATGCATGGTGGCACGGTGGCTCAGTGGTTAGCACTGTGGCCTCACAACAAGAAGGTTGCTGGTTCGAGTCCGAGCTGGGTCAGTTGGCATTTCTAAACAAACTAAATTGCGTATGAGTGTGAATGAAGGTGTATATGTGTTTCCCAGTACTGGGTTGCAGCTGGAGGGGATAGCTGGAATAGTTGACGGTTCATTTTGCTGTGGTAACCCCTGATAAATTAAGCCAAAGGAAAATGAATGAATAAGCATGCATAAAATCTCATTCACATTCATGACATCTGTCATATCATGAAACCTTTATAATCATGTTATGACACACGTCATGAATGTGAATAAAATAAGATTTTATAAATGTAAAATACAGCATTTGTTGTTATTTTACATTGTCTAAAGTGGATAAAGTCTTTTGAAAGTTGGATTTCACAAAAGCTGGTCATAAAGTTTGCAGTAGCTTGATCGGGATGACTGCTAAACGAAGCAGAGTCTTTCACATCTGCTGGAGAAACCGAGCGAGCGTCTCCTCATTTACAGAAACAGAGCCTGAAAGCACTTTTGTTTTTAATGTGGCGTATCAATGGAGCATCAGCACCACACCTGCTGTCCTACACTGGTCTCATGAGAGAAGCTCTTCACGCTCAGAAATAAATACAAAAAAAATAGAGTGAGCGATCAGTATCTGAAAGCCTTTATCCATCATTACAGCAAGACTCTGAACTGCTTTTGAAAATCCACAGCATGAAATACACTATCAAACTGTCTAGCGTTCATACAGCAGCAGCATCACAACAGCAGCAGATCAGTGAAGCTCTGACAGCAAAAACCTCACTAAGATCAAATTACTTCTGATGCGTTGCAACATGATAGGCTTGTCTTCCTGAACGTGACGTCTGGCAGAAGGAAGAGCACTGCTGACATCAGTTTATGACATTATTGGTAATTGCACGGACTGATGGACCATTAGAGCGATCACAAAACAATCTGCTGCACTGATTGTGTCATCAATGTGAAGCTTTGCTGGTTTCCTCAGATGGTTTAAGGGTTGATCATCTAAACTACTGTCACTGTAGCATTACACTGGTCTCTTATGTATTTCCAAAAACAGAGTGACAAAAAGCCACAATAAAACTATTGACAGAATCACTAAAATTAACAATGATAGACCGAATGATAGAACCAAAAATAGGCAGAATGATAGAATCAATGTCAGCGCAAAAGAACCAACGTTATATAGAACAACAGAACCAAGCACAAAGTGAGAGAACCAATGATAGATAGAATAGATATTATGATGGAGTGATAGAACAAACATTACGCAGAATACAGAACCAATGACAGAGCAACAGAACCAACATTACATAGAACAACAGAACCAATGACAGACCAACAGAACAAATGATAGAGTAATAGAACCAATGACAAACCAACAGAACAAATGATAGAGTAATAGAACTAATGACAAACCAATAGAACAAATGATAGAGTAATAGAACCAATGACAGTGCAATAGAACCAATGATAGAAAAATAGAAGCAACTGACGAAGCAATAGAACCAATGACAATGCAATAGAACCAATGATAGAGTAACAGAACCAATGACAATGCAATAGAACCAATGATAGAGTAACAGAACCAATGACAAAGCAATAGAACCAATGATAGAGTAACAGAACCAATGACAAAGCAATAGAACCAATGATAGAGTAACAGAACCAATGACAATGCAATAGAACCAATGATAGAGTAACAGAACCAATGACAAAGCAATAGAACCAATGAAAGAGTAACAGAACCAATGACAAAGCAATAGAACCAATGATAGAGTAACAGAACCAATGACAAAGCAATAGAACCAATGATAGAGTAACAGAACCAATGACAAAGCAATAGAACCAATGATAGAGTAACAGAACCAATGACAATGCAATAGAACCAATGATAAAACAATAGAGGCAATGATGAAGCAATAGAACCAATGATAGAGTAACAGAACCAATAACAATGCAATAGAACCAATGATAAAACAATAGAGGCAATGATGAAGCAATAGAACCAATGATAGAGTAACAGAATAGAATATGTAATGTTCAATAATATTAGTAAAGCAAACCAGACCCTATATGTGCCGTTCACATATATTTCAATTAATATGGAAAACGAGTGCATGTTTTTACCAAAACTAATATTTTATTTTAAATGCGTGTGAGCGTAAAACAATATAATTTGCACAAAGAATTTATCTAAAGTTCTTCTATAAAGAAGTTGTTACTCCACCCCGTTTAGAGCATCATTATGGGCGTTTTACGTTATAACTAACTTGGCTCAAATGATGGATCTGCGACAGAGAAACTAAGGGTTTTGGGAAACACTCGTCCCTACATCTTTCTTTTCCCAAACGATGCATCGCACTATGATAGTTCAGCCGCGAGTTACGTCGTTGTTTGGGAAACGCACCCCTGGTTGAAACCACAGGCATAGAGTGAATCATTACTGACGTAATGGGGGCGGGTACTTTCACTTTTCACTGCTACAGCCCCTCACCTCTGCTCGTGTTCAAACCAAACTAAGATCGCCGCGGTTTTTTACATGGCAGAATTTTACATCCTTCGTACATGTTGAGAGATCAACTTGAAAAGGGAATATGTCTTGACATAATCCACACAGCCGTGACTTAGTGAAGTGTGAAGTCATGTATGATTTTAATCGTTGCATTAGTCTGAATGTAAATCCCCTCGTCAGGCAGCGCTGGAACAGCGAGAGAGAGAGTGGACCAAAGCGCATCAAACAAAAGCTATTAAAATGAGAAAAATACACAACTTAAGACACTTAAATGCTTGTATTTGTTGTATTTGCACCAGCTCTGTGATGCACGTCCACAACTTTATGCATTGGGTTAAATTAGGCTGTCCAGTCTCTGTGTTCAGTTCGTTACAATCATGGGTGAAACACAGGCAGTCAGGCAGCGAGAGAGTGGAGCAAAGCGCATCAAATGATCGGTAATTAAAAAGAAAAATAGAATAAATATATATACTTTTATATTAGACACACATCTGACGCTTGTATTTGCAGCAGCTCCACGTCCACAACTTCACGCATTGGGTTAAATTAGGCTTTACAGTCTCCTTTACTTCCATTGTATCTGTTCAGCTGAGGGAACGGAACCAACCCCGTGACGTCCAACACAGCGACATTACAAGATGGCGGCACCCTAGGTATAAAATAGGGTTGGACGATGTTGACCAATTTGGCATCGTATGATGTCTAATGTGAACATCGGCGATGGACGATGGCATCGTCGTCGTAGGCGGGGTGGGGGTGGTTGTTGTTAAATATCAATTAATTTATAACAAATTTAATAATTGTAGCGTATCGTTTTCACTACCTGACCCACATGGTCTTTGCTCTACCCATAACCAAACCATAAATAAATAAAGTTATACACAAATTACCACCTGTCAATCACTTTTTTTCCACGGGACTCTGGCATGATCAGGCGGAGTGATCTGTGTCCTTATATAATGGCATTTTCCCCACAGCAGGTGGCGGAGACGAGACGAGAGTTCGTTTGGAGTTCACTGTAATTTGTATTGTGATTAATGATAACTTCCTTATTTTATTACTATTATTATGAGGAAATAATAACAAGTAAAGATGCTAGAGCTCGACCGTTTCGGCGTATGCGCCCGAAATTTTATGCGACCTAAAATATATATTTGAAAGCATTTGTGCTAGTGCATAAATCGTCACCGTGCGACCTGTTTTCACTGCAAAATCCTCACCGCGTGCGCGGATTTAGGAGACATTTATGCAGGATGCATCTTTGCACCTAAAGACGCCAAACACAGCGCTCAGGAACAGATTAATACAGTTATTATGCGATTGTGAACTTGCTGAAGTAAAAAAAGGCCAGAATGCTTGCCCCGCCTTTGTGCTCTTCTTATTGGCCCACTGTGCTAGCACTGAACGCGAATGGATTGGTTTATATCAGCTGTCAATCACTCAGTCAAAGCCTTCTGCCTTCAGATGACAGGAGCTGCAACTGCGGAAATGTGAAGCGCTAAAGATGAGAGAATGAAAATAACACTGACAGATTTAGTTTTAGAAACCCTAACGTTACTAATAATGGCACATCTGATTAGTGATCATGTGCTGAATGTTAATCCACCATTTACACTTTTCCAAGAGTGGATAAAAGACTTCCAGTGGCTTCAAGTCCGCTATGAAAATAACTAAAGCCATACACTGTAAAGTCTGTGGGACGGGGTTTACAGCGTTTGCCACTGAATCTACACATTTTAAGCGCGAGAGGTGCTGTATAATCCTCACGATGTATTTAATCCTCACGATGCTGTCAGCCGTGCAAACGGCAGCTATAAGTATAATATAACACAGCTCATGAAAAGACCGTTATTGCTATACAGATGACATGCAAATAATAAGTTATATATCAATATACATGTGGGGCGGGGCGATGGATCACGATGCCGGCTCAGCATCGTGAAGTTTATTGGCCATCGGCGATGGACGATAGCATCGTCTATCGGCCCAACCCTAGTATAAAATCCAAGGTTTCCGCTACATTCATTCTTCCATGGCGGGGCGCCACACCAAAATTCATCCCGCCACGGCTATATTACAGCTTCCCATTCAACACATTCAGTCATTGTTGTTGTAGTCTTTAACAGCAGGTTATAATTGCACCAAAAAGTATTAAAAGGTAAGTGAATTATAACAGCGAAAACTTTTCTTTAACTGTAGTAGTGCTGTGCGTTATTTGTTTAACCCTTTACAGTGACATGCTGACTGACTGACAGGTGCGTGCGTGAGACCAGCAAACACGGCGTAGCTTTCAGTTAAGATGAACACAGTTTCCATAATTATACTGTATAGATAAAGGTCTATGGTTCTGCATACAATGACTTTATCTGGCTGGAATTTATAGCGGTTTCACTTTACTTCAGGACTGTTCAGCTACTTCAGCTGTTTCACTTTACTTCAGGACGCATTAATGCCGCTCTGTAGGTCTAGCAGAGACATTCATAAATATTCCTAGCAAATCTAATAAATGTTGGAGATGTACTCGTCACATAAACGCACTAAATCGCACTTGAGCAGCGTATATTTCAGGGTGTAAAGTTGTGCACGAACAGAGGAAATCAGCGCGCAAGCAGAGATTCGCATGCTCGTATTACATAAATGCCCTCACAACATGTGTCATTGAAATAACACCCATAGGTAGTTGGTACATCCGTGTAAAAGTTCTGCCGCCACAGCTGGAAAAAATCCTAGAGGAAACACTGAAATCTATAGTAAAACATGCTGTTTTCTTCTAAATGGTTACATTAATCGAGTTTGTTTACTATATTTTCATTAAAGTGGAATCCATTGTACAAAATAAGATCAACTTGACTGAGTGCTTCATTTCCCCTTTAAACTTGACAAAAACTCTCGACAACTGAAAGTCACCGGTGGCTGTGTAATATGGTGTAAAGATTAATATGAAACACCAAGGAGGATGCAGCAAAGAAATATCACTTATTAAATTAAAACTACTTTAGTTATTATTTTATGCAACAGTGTTAAATGTAAAAGGGAAACAAAAGGGCGATCATAAACAAAAAGACCCCTGGCCTTTAAAGTGTTTTATTGAATATCTTAAACTGACCAGTAGCTATGTTTTTTCTTTCCATTATTTATTTTTTGGCACATGTGCTTAGGCGTGATGGGAAAACTAGTGTAATGACAGTGGCACACCATCTTGCAAACTCCGTCTCTGCTTTCACTCCGCCCCGAAGCCCCAGCTGGCTCGCTTTGGCCCAAGGTATTCGGCGGGCCGAAAAAGGTCGACCGCTGGCCCCGAGAAAGCCCCGCTTTGGCTTGATCAGGCCCCGGAAGTGACGATGCAAAAGCGACTGGCCATGGCTCGCACTGGCTTGCTCGCTTAGGCGAGACAGTGGAAACGCGGCTAATGATAGAGAGAACGAAAGAACCAATGACAAGTATAAAACCAACAATTGAAGAATGATAGAACCAATGAGTAAGTGAAAGAACCAAGGGTATACAGAGTGATAGAACCAATAACAGAGCGAAAGAACAAACAACCTAATAACAGAATAATAGAACCAATGATAGACATACAATAGAAGTAGAAACTAAGCGATAGAACCAATAGAACACAGAACCAATTGATTGATGAAACCAATAAGGCAGAGGAAAAGAACTAGACAGTTTTGGAGAAAGGTAGAGCTGGGCTTTATCAATATAGCAGAGAAAATGAATAACATATTTCCTGAATATATGGCCAAGAAGAAGAGCGGGCCTAAAACAGAACCCTGAGGGACACCAATGGCAACTGTACAGTATATGGGCTTTTTTATGGTAAAGTAGTTATTCACTGTGGTATAATTGTCAAGATGTTGAGCGCTGGTCAGATTGTAAGGCAGATGCTCTAGTACACCAGCATCTTTCTAATGTTCTGCTCTCCTGAGGTGGCTGTCATTATCAATTAATGCATGTAAGCATTCTCATTAAAGGGGCCTGACATGTCGAGCGAATCCATGCTACAACTCCAGCGTAACGAGGACTCTGCAAATACTGTGTTATTTCTAGAGCGGCATATGAGCAGGAGGTCTGCGTTTGGATGGCGTCCCAGAATCAGGATCTGGTGTGGGACGTGTGCTGCCCGCAGCTCATCTCTCTGCTGCTTGACCAGTAATTACATTAGCAGCTAACGCCCAGAGAGCCGTCTTTCAAATGC